>JAAAYG020046254.1:0-12077 GCA_009936455.2 Tomocerus minor
GTTCTGAAACGTAAAAATATGCAATAATATTTTTGGCGTTTTTTTGAACTGAACTCTGAAAAACTTAGAAATATTTTTATTATGGTTCCACTAACCGACTATTACCCAAGAAAACATACATAAATAATTTGTAAGTTACCTTAGATTAATTCTTCCTCATTGCCAACATAGTTCCGAGCTCTTCGTCGGAACTATCCTTGGCAAGATGATTGAATGGAAAAAAGCAAGGAGCCAACTTTTGTTTTGATTCGTACAACATTCCCAATTCCCGGTATTTTTGCACATTTTTATAAGATGTTTCATCAAATCTTCCGCGCTTTATAGTATTCATTTGGCAAATTTTTGCGTATGAAGTGGCAATCCAGTAATAAGCAGCTGGAATTGTGTTATCTCCACTTCTTGCGTATTTTAGAAACTCGAGATAATTATCAATAATAGTTTCCTCTGGTTGCATTGCTTCTAAAGACATATTGGCTACCATATACAAAAGATCCGGATGATTTGGAATGACTTTCAGCGAGGCTTTGACTTCTTTTAGACCAGTTCTAAAATCCCCTTTGCTGACATACATCTGTCCAACCATGAAATGAAAATAAAATTCTTGTGGATATCTTCTCACACATCCCTTGGAGTAAACAGGAATCGTGTTCTTTTTAGTGGTATCAAATAAAGTCAGAATGTATGAATAGCAAATGCGGATATCTCTGTCCAAATCCGATGCTTCACATTCTTCCACAGGAATTCTAGGTTTCAAATGTTTCCAAATTAAACTTCCAATGTCGTCGGGAATAAGAATATGAAATCTGTCCAATCTAATTGCGCTGGCCATTTCTTGAATCATTTTGTTAAACGACGAATCGTCTAACCTATGGCCAGATTTAATAATCTTGAAAGCATTAGTGTAATGGGTGTGAGTCTCCAAAATAATTTTCGCTGCTTCACTTCCCTTTCTGGCAGCTTTTTTCAATTCCAATATTTTTTCCTCATCTTGTAAATGACTTGCCGGTGAATTACAGAATTCATTAGAGAATTCATCTACTTTTGAAAGTGAGGTTATTTTACCCCAGTTTTCCTTAAAATCATCTCCTAGGACTTTATTAATTTTAGACTGCATTTCGGCTCTTAACTTTTTTGAATCTTGCGATGTTTTCATTTTCTGTATAGCGATGTGATCATTTTCTAGGTCTCTGACATAAGTAGCAAAATCATATTTACTAGTAGATAAAAATTTACTTCCATTTTTTATAGCTTCTTTATACCAATAAAGAGTCAATTTAAAATCGTATGCTTTCAGATAATGTTGGATTAAAAATTCCATAGCAGGAACCACTTTCTGTCTGGATTTAGCAGCTACATTCCATAATTCAACGGCGTAATCTTTGTTTATATCAACGCCAATTCCTTCATAATGCAATATTGCAAGAAAATGAGCAGGCAAGCCATTGAAATTCAATCCAGACCTTCGGAACCAAAGCACAGCACCCTTACAATCACCAAGAGCCTCAATTTGATAAAGTCCTATGATGAATTGTGATTCTGAAATTCCAGCATTTCCTTCTTTCCATTTTTGTGAAGCAGCTTTCTTGAGAAGCTCAATCCCCTCATCCATTGCTGAATTGTCCAATTTTTTCATAATTAATAGCATTGCTAAATTATACAAGGCTTCAGAATTGTCATGCGGACGTAGATTTAATGCCTTTTCAAAAAATCCCGTTGCCTCTTTGAATTTTCCAGCTGCGCGATGTACATGTCCTTTGATAATTAATCCCATGTAGGAATCTTCAGATCTTAAAATTGACATGGCTTGTTCAATCTTTTCTTTAGTGACGGCACCTTTCGCCGTCAAAAACGTTTCTTTGCAATCATGTGCACTACGATAGAGACTCCTCGAACCGATGTCCATAACCACGTATCTAAATTGGCAGTTTACTAGAAATTTGTGCAGTTCTTCATCTTTCATGTTCAGTAATCTAGCCATGTTATACATTTTAATAGCTTGTTTAAAATTTTCACAAGTTTCGTATGCAATCGCACCCCGTAAATAACCTTGGAACCAACGAGGACGCAAATTAATTACTTGCTCACAATCTTGAATTGCATTTGCTGTATCGGCATTTTCTAGTTCTAGATAGGCCTTGGAACGATCGGAGTAAATGGCAGCCAGCTCTTCTGGTGATATATCTGACAAAAGAAGAATGTCCGAATAAATCTCAATTGCTCCTTTTACGTCGCCGTTTTTAAGCAACTCGTTTGCATCTTCTTTCATTTGCTTCACTTTTTCGGAGATTTCTTCATCTTCAGAAATGGTCCACGTTGACATATTTTCTTCTTTTGAAAGTATTGCATTTAGTTCTTTTTCTGTTACACCGAAAGGCCTTAACACGTTAAAAATGATACTCCATTGCGATTTATATTCCCCATTACAAATGCTAGCAGTTCTAGCAGTGCAGATTTTGTTTCTGATGGCAATTAAAGTGTCCAACGATTGGAATTGAGATTTATTAATCTTGATTGACTTTATTTGCTGGCGACTACCGAGTTCTTGAACTATTCTTATTAGCAAAAACAAACCCCATTTATTTAGGTCACCAGATTGTAAGTGATCCCATTGAATCCTTTTTTGTTGGCAGAAAAAATCATGGCCAATTTCAAATATTAGCTTGGTACCATCCTCCGGTGTATTTCCCCAAACCTTATTCGTGTGCACTGACCAAATCTTCTGAAATACTTTACGGAGAACATTTGCTGCTGAGCCAACGATTAGTAGATGAACATTTAAAAAATTCTGGATTTCCGCCTCGTCCATCTCACCTGAAATAGAAATCCGACTTAAAATTATTTTTCATTAACAATTAAATTGTATAGCGACAATGATTTTATTCTACAATATAACTGTTATAAAATCTATTGGACTCCACATAAATCCAAATTGTTGCTACCCCATTTTGATATACAATATATTTTAAAAACTCATAATCTTATTCATAATATTTCAATACTCGTGACAATTATATTCATTATACGCTACTCAACACTTCCTATTTTAGCATTTAAAATGTTTTTTCATTCAAAAAAGGATTTGTAATTTGGGTACCTGTAATACAAGTCATAATCCACTCGAGTAATTCTACTAATATTATATAATGCACTCCCATATAGTTGAAGAATAAGTAAATAATAACTATGCTTAAGAGTTCCAAAAGGCCGTTTTTAGCTTCAAATTTTGACTACAAAACACTTTTTTGCCATAGATTTCCACAATACCACCTTCCCTGACCACATTTCGTTTAGGCAAAATAGTCAATTAATAGAGGGCAAATAACAAAAATTGTATTTATGCGGTGCCAACATTGTTTATGGACATTTTTTATTATTCTAATCATTTTTGAACAAGTGTACTCCGGTGATTTGCAAATCATTTGGGTAAAAACAAATGTTGTCACCATGGCAACGGAAAAGGTTTTAAGTTTTATTGCCCCCTTAGTACTCCATTTCCTACATTCCCACCCTAATTATTTAATGCCAGTTTTATAATATACAATATACAATGTATAAATTAAGTTTTATATTGTGACTTTTGTAAGCTAGCCTGTTTGTATATAAATAATTTTTAATTCATAATAGGATATCAAAATAATATTTTCTGCAATTCAAAGAGATCCAAAAGTGGGTGTAAAAAATAAGACCTAAATATTGGGCGAAAATGTATAATGTCAGAATGCTTATAATTCGAATGTAGAAACTGGCACAATTGGTAGTGATAATAATTTGCTTCTCTCTAGATAGTTTGATACATTAATTTAGTACATTAATTTGACGTATTTTGAGATCTTTGGTGTTTGCAGTTTTTTTTTAATAAATTACTTTCTACGTTTTTTGGTCAGGGAAATAGTTTTACTGACTACATGTATGTCAATGAAAGACGGTTTATGGCTTCATCATGTGGTTTTAGCTGAGAGGGGACGAGACAAAATACACCGCCACCGCTTACACCACCAACACCGCTTGGAAGACTTTCGGGTAACATTAGATACCTCAAACAAGGAGCATGTTTGTTTTTCTTTAGGTTAGGTTAGCGTTACACCCGAAAGTCTCAAAGCGGTGTAAGTGGTGTAGTGGTGTAAGCGGTGTATTTTGTCTCGACCCGCTGAGAGTTTACGAAATTAATTTTTTTAACGATTTTTTTAAAACGACGACCATTCTGGTACCGTGGGCGAGTCGTAGAGGTTTCCCAGAAAGATACCTGAAAGTTAATTTTGTTGTGGGGAGGAAGAAATGCATGGAGTTTGAACAAAAGTATTCATTTCTTCGGTGTCTGAAGAGCCAAAAAAATACCCTACGACTTGCCCTCGGGAAAGGTCTTTTCAAATATTCTATTTCAAAATTGGGTGCCCAAACCGGAGCATGGAAGGTAGTTTTCTAACTAAATAGTCACCCTGTGGTGCCTGGAAATACATGTGACCTAGAAGGGCACCGAAAAGCGCGATCATATTATATGTAAAAATTAGAGAAAAAAATTAGATTTCGAAAAATGTTTGTTCCATCACCCGCAACTAACTGCCAAGGGAGATAATGGCAAATTTTCATTATGGGCAGCGAATTTTCAATTGCCAAAAGTTAGAAAGCTACCTTCCGTGTGGAGATCTGTTCGCTTTGCGTAATTGCCATACCTGTCCATGTTTATGCCGAACCGGTTACTACGGCGCACTGCTAAATAAATACTGAAATTACTACGCCAACTATGCATTGACTTCTACATTCACATTTATTTATTTTTCAGCACCCTGTAGTCATATTTTTCGCACACGCGCTGTCGATCATTTAGACACCTTTAATGAATCTAATATTTGTGACTACTATCTACCTGACCTTTAAAATCTACTCACCTGGTTTTGTGCCACCTACTACCGGTTGGGTTGATAATGCTGACTGCTGGAGAAAAATCTCACACTAAAGTAGAAAGGAGTTGAGTTAATAGCAACGAAGACAACCAAACAGGCTTGAATTTTCCAGGAGTCTGCTCAGATTTGAATCTGCATATAAAATGAATAGTCAATTTCAGCCTAATGTAACCAACACGATTTAGTCATTGAACACAAATGTAAATAGACATGTTAAGTAACTTTATTTCAAATGCTTATTTACTGTTTGTGAATTGAAGTTGTCAAACTTATCCAGTATTCTTACGTCGTGGTGTCACTAATAGTTTTTTCCATTTTGTTTCACTTATTTCACGAACATTGTAGCAAGTTAAATATGCAAGACTTCCAGTTCTTTGAATTCTGGCAAATAGAAAACGTCTAAACATAATTCAAATCATAACAGTTAAATATTCAGACACCAGATTAATATTTTATATAACTACCTATGAGATGAAAAACTAACTGATATAACTGGCTGACAAACAAGGTTCAGGAGTTAAAACAATTATTTTTGTGGTTTATGAATTGGATAATAATTTTAATATAGTTTCATAAAACACATTAATGTGATTTATTTTGATGCCTTTGGTATTTACAGAGATTTTTTTAAAATAATTACTTCCTTTTTGGCCACGAAAACTAATAGTTTTACAGACTACATGTACAACAAAAAAGGCGGTTTATGACTACATCAAGTGGTTGTTGTTGGGAGTTTGGGAGCCATGACGTTGTCATGATACCTACCTAGGTATTATCCAATGCCCAATTTGCAATTTTCCGTGTAAATCAAAAACTAATGACCAAAAAATGTTCCTCTGGGATTCTGGATGATCATATAGCTCTAACTTTTCGTTAGATTCATTTTTGAGGTCACACGAATTTTTCAAAAAAACTTTTTTTTCACCATTCCCCTGATAGATAACTCAATAACTACTTAACAAAATCGTTCTTGCTTTTACCACCCATTCCTCCAGGATGCTGGAGGGTCATTAACGCTCTAACTTTTCGTTACGATCGTTTTTTGAGTCATGTGAATTTATTTTTGAACTTTCCTGTGTTCCCAAATGTAATTGTAACGAAAAGTTGGAGCCTTATGAACCTACATGATCATGGAGGAATGGGTGATGAAAACGGAAACTTTTTTGTTCATTAGTTATTGAGTTGTACTTGGAAAATTGCAAATTGGACATTGAAAACTACCTATAGGTACTATATGTACTATATGACAAGCCTTACTGAATGTAATATTTGTAACTACTATCATAAAAATCTGCTCACCTGGTTCCGTCTCACCTAGTACCTGGTGGATTAATGATGATGGCTGCTGGAGTAAATTCTACCGCTAAAGTAGAAAAGAGTCGAGCTAAAAAGACAACTAAACAGGCTGGTATTTTTTAGCAATCTCAGATTTGATTCTGTAATATAAAACGGAAAATCAATGTTAACCTTGATGTACCCAAACCGATTTGGCATTAACACAAATGCAATTATAAATGTTGAGTAAAGAAAACTTTAATTCAAAGACTTATTTACTGTTTGTGAATTGCAATTGTCCAATTTGTCCAGTATTCCCACGTCTACTTCACAGGTGTCTCTAGCATTTTTTTTCCTGTTGGTTTCATTTACTTCCCGAACATTGTAGCAAGTTAAATGCTCAAGAATTATTTTATAACAGTTTCTTTGAAAATTCCCAGTTCTGTGAATTCTGGAAAATAGAAAACGTCTAAATATAAGTCAAATCAAAAGGGTTAAATAGTCAGACAACGGATTAATATTTTTCATAACAATCTATAAAGACAAAAACTATCTGATAAGGTTAACTGATAAACAGAGAAGGTTTAGGAATTGAAACAGTTATTGTTGCCGTTTTTGAATTAGATATTAATTTTAATGCTAAATTTTTATTAATAAATGTATGCGAAATTCAAACAGTAAAGAAAGTCTATTTAAAGGCATATAAACCACTACTGACTACAAAATAACAATTATTTAGTTGTTACGATATATCTGCTGTATTCGTATATTAAATCTATATTTTTGTTAATCAATTTCTTTGGATGACTGAATGAGGGATATACGTTGGCAAAATACAATGATAATATTGTATAATAGTTTGAATAAATCAGTTTTGAAAGTTAGTTAGGATTAAATGGTTCGTCTAAAAAAGGTAAAGGTGGATTTTCCTACGATTTATCACAAATAGACACACTATAAATATAATTATCGTCTTTAGTGACAATGATCAATTACCATGGTTTAAGCCACTATTAAACAATGGGACAATGTATTGAATATACAATGAATCCAAGTTTACGAGTTTATTTTTTATTGCACAATAATAAATTTTGATTGTAGAAACTACACAAATTAGTATGGAAAATGTATTATGATTATATCTAAAGCCTAGATCTAAACGGCTGACTCATTCCCATTTCAAATATCGGCGTGGACTGAGGGCGTTAGTTGCAATAATTATACAGAGTTGTGCACATAAAAGCGGCCATACGACTTCCATTCGACAATTATTTTTAACAATTTTTTGGGTGAAACCCTTAACAGAGTTTGAATTTGTTTCACTCCATTGTCTCTATTTATATCTGACTTTAATTTTCGATTCGCATACTCACTTTTACCAGTTTTTTGACACGTGATTGTAGACAATTAATTATACCCTTAAGGTCGTTTTATTTTATAGAATCACCAAGGAAATAAATTACAGTCCGTCAAAAGGAAGCATCCAATAGAGTTCAATAATAACATTTTGTCTACATCAGAACTAATGTCGATGCTTAAGTTTTGTTATTGTCTGTTTGAAGCTTATAGCATTTTTGGACAGATTTTACCAACGATTAATTACAGTACCATATCTAGAAAAAAATAAATTCAAATTTTGTAGATCTTTCCGCTCGAAAACAAGCCATGTTTTTTGCTGTCTCCATAATTATTCTCTTGGCCCGAAACAAGGAGCCCTTGTGATTGTCCCTGTTTTGGTTATAGTTTATTTTGCTAAAACCATTTACAAAATGTATTAAATTATGCAAATGTGGTATTCAAACATATCTATTGTGTTCAAAATGAACCCTGGTTAAAAGAACAGAGTCTTGCACTGTACCGTCAGCACATCCGCACTCTGTATTGGTGAAACCTGGAAAATGGCGTAATGCAGCATTTATTTATACAGGGATCAGAAATGCAACTGCTTTTATTGTATTTAACCTACAACTAATGAAGAAATTAATGTTTTGGCTTTTTTATTGCATTTACTACGTATAGGTAAAATGACAGCCACAAATACCATATATTTTGGATATTTTTTAATGTAAAACATACATATTTTTCATCAATTAAATTAATATCAATTAGAGACATTAATCTTACATGTAATACAAGAAAATGTTCTTCTATTTTCGGATTTAATTTTCATCTTTTGAATGTCTAATGTAAAATCATTAAAATTATTTTGTTTAATAAAATGTTGTTTTATGTTCCCTGGTTTTTATTTGTGTAATATTTCTTGCTCCAGCTTCAGTGCACAATAAGCAAACTAAAAAGTACCTAGCTAAGTAAAACCCATTAGGTTGCGACATGAAATTAAATTGCCAGATAGGCACGTCCGTCTTATATTTTATTGCTGTTCTCATAATTCTTCGTGTGAATGTGTGTACGTATTAATAACTAGGGTATCACTATTAATATTTATTCTATCATGTCATATATACTTTGAGCGGATTATATTCAGCTCGCTAAATGAGAGTCGTTATTTGAAACATATACCTCTCTTATTTTGCTATCTAATTAAAAGTCGCGTGCTCATTTTACTTATAATAAGTGTAATGTAAACTTACTTCGAAAAACTACAAATTGTAAAAACTTAATGAGACATGCCTATGAACAACCAATGAATTTCGTTTATTACTCATTGAATCAAGGGGCCAGTGGAGATTCCTCTTGCACCGACTATAACTGATCTGATCGTTTTTGGCATAAATTTATACATAGACTTTTACAGTTTTTCACATGCATACAAAGGCGATATTGGTTTGGATGGACAGTGAAAAAGTCTCACTCAAGACCATTGCCAATTTTCATTTCTGATTCTGAGATACATTCGTTTATTGGACTTTGACGATGACTGATTATAAATGTTATAATATATATATGTATATATATATATTTGTGATACTTATGTAAAATGTAATAATTATAATTTTCTTAAATGACAATGTGAACGCTAAGTTTTATACTGACTATTTAACAGCATTGTTTAGAAGAATCCCATATCATTATGAAAATAAAATGAAATGAATTTGTATATCGGTATTTTAATTGAGAATATTTCAATCCTGCACCAAAGAAATCGCTAGACTATTAAGTCTTAAAACTCTGATAGAAACGAGACTGCCTATTGGACACAACAACTGTTGTACATACATCGTGTTGCAAGAAGTTTATTTTCAGTTTAAAATGTTTAAGTATTTATTTTCTTATTTATTTAATGATGCTGTCAGTTCATATCGAATTTGGTTTTATTTTTAAGACTGTCTTTCTCAGCACATCAGCATACGCATTCATAAATTGACGAATGTGGGTCATTATAGGGAAATTGTACATTAAAGACAGAGTATTTAAAATGCGTATTTTGGATTTCTTTACAGCAATCCAAAAATGGCAAACGGATATCCAAACTAACTTTCTTTTATAAATAATTTCCAATAAGAAGAGCAGTACGAAAGCTGGGACAAAGCTTAATTTAATATAAAATATCGTGCCAATATTGGAGTTGTAAAATGTCAGTGCTCGGGGAGGATTTCTTCTCCAGCATGTTTTGCATTTGATAAATTTTCTGGTTTTAAAATGCTCCAACCATGCATTGAAAAGTCCCGAATGAACGGGCCCTGACAAAATGCACCGCTTCACCGCTTGGAGACTTTCGGGTAATGTTAGACACGTCCCACGTTGGAGCATGTTTATTTTTCTTTAGGTTAGGTTAGCGTTACACCCGAAAGTCTCAAAGCGGTGAAGCGGTGCATTTTGTCAGGACCCGAATGAACCACAGCAGAAAATTGCTGGCGTACGCGTACGAAGGACGTTAGCATAGGATTGTGTGAGGTGTCGATACGAGTATAAGCAAGGACGAGTAGAAATGAGTTTTCATGTGTTCCATAATACAATTTCTTCATTGGTTGAACTCCTCCACTCTTTGGATTCCAGTGGGAGTCATTAAGATGATGATGGAGGCGGGAACTTCTGACGATGAGTACAGAATTATCACATTTCGAAATCCATTGCTGAGGAGTCATAGAAGGATATTCAGGATAAAAATTGATGGTTTTGACAATTTTCTGAATCACATTCGATTTTGAGGAATGAAGCTTATTGTAATAAAAATGATCAATTAAATAGGACAATGCAAAAAGAATTATATTCTGATCATGGATTTTCAGAGCAGCGGATATTGTACTTTGATTGACATTTTCAAAGTGGATCCGGCTGACATTGTCTGTCCGACATCCCCCCAGGTGAATATTTTATTAGCTTTACGGCAATAATATTTTTCTAGAATTAAATTCTGATGATATTTTAAAAGTTCAAATGGATGGAATTTGCTGGAATCCAAAAATTCACCAAAAGCATTTATCTGAGAAAGATTAGCCAAATGCTCAATTGATTCAATTTGCTTGACAGGGCGGGGCTCTACTAAATCCGAAATGACAATTCCCTCGTAGCCATATGACAGCACAATGAACATGAGCAATAACGGAGCGATTACTAATTTAACCCAGAGTTTATTTCCAGCCTGTGTTGGTAGTGAAGGACAATTTTTCACCAAATAGCCGCAGATAATGAGAATGAACGGACTGCTATTTTCTTTTTTGCACAATATTACTCCGTGAAGAAAAACGACTGCAATTCCAATTGAAATGATGATGCCCATCCAAGCATAACTTTGAAATGGTCGGATATATCCACGAAAAGAAAGACTTTCGTCTTCCAGAACGACACATGAAATAAAATTGAAGGACTCCTCTGTTGTTCGCATTCCCAATAGATAAGGACCAGAAAGATCTGAATAGTCAAAATCAAGACGGTATGTTTCAAAAGAAAGAAGCACTGTATATAGAGGGAGTCCAGCCATGTATGTCCTGCTACCATATCCAAACATGACAGTGACATTTGGAAAATTTTGGAAAATCATTGAGGTAATTGGCACCGATGTGCAATCGGCATCTTGAAATAAAGTGTTTGTGAAATAGAGATTCCGAAGGGGTCTACCGATATAACGATAATTGTTACCGTTGTTGTTTTCTTCTTCAACAATCACACCAAATGTTTTGGCCCATCTGCTTTTCTCAATGAAGATTTTTATTGCCAGTAGATGCAGATGTTGCCCCGAGCAATTGTTTAGGGCACACATCGACACCAACATAAACTGAAATTGCGCATAAGGTGGTCTACGAATTGAGTCAAACTCAGGACATACGAAATACACCGTTGATTTTTCTTTATTTGATATGGAGAGTAAAAACCAGGGTTTCGTCAAAAATAGTCCGTGTAAAATTTTGGCGTCTTCATTCATTCTTGCCGGTACATCAAAGAAATTGGATTTTATATTTGCCAATTCGGAAACAGGTCTCTTAACGAGGACGTAAACTGAAGATTGCTCTGCACCATTAAACGATTGTTGCCAAAAATTCATGGATAAGATGTCATTGAAAATGTAAGGATGAAAAGTCTCACTCAAGTAATTAATCAGCATGATATCCATAAAAACTTCTGGGTTGAAATTGACCACGATGTTTGCCACACAAAAGAAACGGCTCGAGAGATTGGGAGATGAGAAGGATGTCAAATTCTCTTTCAGCAAACTTGCCATGCAATCTCGAATTCCGAAATTTATTCCTCCTTTAACAAGTACTTTGTTTTCCTTGCACAGTTTGACATTTACATTCACATTTAAATTTGTGAAGGCGAAAGGGATCTCAATATCCCGGATTTGATTAATTAATGAATCTCCCAAGCTATCGACGAGAGTGTTTTCTTGGAATATCATCCTAATATTGATTTGATTTGATTTGATTTGATTTATTGATGAATGTTCTCGCCGAGCACTTGGCCCACAGAACATGACAGTTGTTTATATATACAAAGAAATAC
>JAAAYG020046309.1:0-12066 GCA_009936455.2 Tomocerus minor
TTACAGTCTGCATCCTAATCTACTTTCTCTTCTACGTGTTTGCACAAACGTTTTGATAATGAAAGACAAATGCGCAGGTTGACAAATTTAACATCACTGTCACTGCCTCCACAAATAATGCATACCAAAAAAGGAATATCTCCCTCCTTTCCCACTTTATGCTGCCAACCTGGACAGATTCTTCCTGCAGGTTAATAAAAAGATAAAAATACTCCAAGAAGTGTGGGAAGAATATTTTTCAAAGAAATTCTACAAAATAATTATTTTCGCCTCAACAGATCAATACATAATTTTCAATGCTTTCACAAATCCCATTTACAATTACAGATGCTCCTTGTTATTTTTCATGGCTTACAGTAATCTACGGTAAATTCGTGCCGAGCAGTTTGTATTTACTGGATGACTACCTTTGATGGCACTTTCCTCGGATTTCCATTTGTAGTTAAATTTTCTTTAGTAAAATTCAATACAGACTCTATCTATTCTATTCATCGTTAAAATGCAGTAAAATCTGGAGTTTAATATATGTGTACCTATTAAAATGAAAGCCTTCTCACGACTAAATCTTTGTTGCTAGCTTTAGACAATCAATTCCGGAATTAATGCCCGGCAATCAAATTATAAACACAACATGCAGTCATAACTTTTATTTGTTAGAAGTGCTGCAATGAAGGCTCGTTGAAATTGAAACTACACTAATATCAAAGCTAGAGCAACTATCCTAGGATAGTAATATCCGTTTTATATTTCAGTGGTGGTTAATGCAAAAAACATTAACCTGAACGGAATTTCTTTATTTACTAAATCCTATATGCTGTGGCAAGGAAGAAGAGCCCAATAGAAAATATCTTTTTTGAATGTTATTTTATCCCTACGTATTCTTCATAGCAATTTTTATTAGAATACACAATACGATCATGCATGGTCAATAGCTACATAGAAATTGTGCGTAGGATTTTCTGACACTACTTTTCATAGCTCACATATTATTATTACTATTGGGAGGGTTTGATCTCGAGTCCTGATCCAGAGCGGAAATTCCTAGCAGTCTTCTATCATAAACGTACATTATATAAATATGTAGATAAATTATGTTCATTCTTTGTATTTTACCACTTAATTGTGGTTCAAAGTTCATTAGAATAGTGAATCATAATTAAGTGGTAATATACAAAGAATGGAATGTCAGCTCTCAAGCAGGACTCGAGATCAAACATTCCCAATAGTAATAATAATTTTAACTGAGCTATGAAAAGTAGTGTCAGAAAATGCTACGCACAATTTCTATGTAGCTATTACCCAAGAATGATGGTATTATTTGTAGCATGGAAGGATTTAGATTTTAGATGCTTCGGGGAAGACACCGAGAATGACACTGGTACAGAGGCTAAAAGAGCAATCCTTCCAGGAGCAAGATCTTTCTTGGATGATAATGCGTATTGATCTCATCTGTGAATTTTCGTGTGCCAAATACTCTTTTACTGTTTGCTGTAAAATTTAATGTTCATAGATCTCCCGCATATTATAGAACATATACATGGAGCGTATACATAACAGAGCTCTCATTGTTTTTTTAACCGGAAAATAAAAGAATGGGCCATCTGCCTTAACGACTACTGATAGGTATTAACCCCCACATGATCTATATATATGCCTGGAGATTGTAAGTGCAGTCATGTACAATCTGTTAGGAGAAAGAAAGAGAGAGGATGAAGGAAGTTGAGAAGAGCGGAACGGAGGATTGTGTGAGAGGAAGAAATAAAGTCGCACATTTAAATACAGAGATAGAATGATGAAGATGAGAGAGTGGAAATGAGCGGACATTAGCTTTTCTCTTATCTGTCACTCCTTTCTTATCTTGTCTCTGTGGCTATGTTGCTAGTGAAAAGTGAAAGTGTTTTGTCGTGGAGTGAGGGACATGTTATTAGTATCTGCTGAGTTGTATGTGGATAGAAGGACGTGGGGATGTGTAGGAGAAGATTTACATGCTCAGTTCTAATGGGCAGGAGTCGACAGTGTGAAGAGGTAGCCGTCAAAGTCAAAATTGCAGGCTACTGAATTAGATTAAGGTTTGTCGCTTCAATTTACAAAGTTTGAGCTAGTGATTCCTTTGAGTGTCTCTTTCCAGTTCCACTTCACACTTTTCTGCTGTGCACTATGCCTAAATATTTCAGCTCCAGTTGCCGACGAGGCTAGTTCACTCAATTTGACTTTAAGTAGTTGTAGTTTGTTGTACGGGATGTTATGAGTAGCCACATTCAATTCTAACTTTAATTCGCCCATCTCCCGTATCCTTATCATATGTGCCAATCTTTTTCACAGTTCATCCACATCCACATCCCTTGACTATCTCCCAGCTACTTTCCTCACTCCTCGCTATATTATATGTCCTTGCAAATCTAGTCGTGGCATTAGGGAAAGAGTGAGAGTGAGAGTGAGAGGAAGGGACAGGTAGAGTGACAACATAACTCGATACTACCTATGCAAACACGACGAGGACGTATGTCTATGCAAATATTATAGTGGCATGTGCCAAACTGTATTTTTAAGTGAGAGGAACTAAAAGTACGTCAACGAGACAAAACGCCAGAATCATGGATTCATTTGTAACTTGAAACTCTTGTCAAGCATTCATATCTGCCATGCCATAGGAGGATGTCGCAAAAGGATGGAAGACATCCCATTAAAAAGCATAAAACAGACACGGAAGATATACACAAACAAGTTAATTGGATGAGGGAAACAAGCCCTTGCACTTACCATCTGAGCTTGGTCTCTAATTTTTGTAAATGAATTTTGTGCTGCGGAACAAGTTAGCAACTCTGTGCGACCCAACACGGTTAAGTATTCTTTTAATTTATCGTAAACATCTCCTTCCAGCGTCTATAGTTCAACAAACAAACAAATAAGCACCTATTAATAATTAAATCAGCCCAGTGTGTTTAAATGTCACTTCACATCCTCCAACATTTACATACATTTACATCTCCCAAAATAGAAATATCAATACAATGTTTGCACATCTTTCTCAAATGTTACTTTACATTCACTCCTTCCTCCCATCATGTCACATTTCTCTCATTTCTAAACATGTAAAGACTAAAAGGCTCAATTCTCTCACAAAACATACGTAGGTATTCGTATTCTGTGTAATTTTAAAATCTCCCTAGACGCCCATCATTTTTCCTACTCCTCCTCATCCTCCTCCTATTCATACACTCGTACAGTTACAATAAGAATTGTCAAACTCGTCACCGACAATGTAGTAATCGCGCATTCGAGCAGTTCACATTAAATACGCCTAATTAAAAACAACAGAGTCAAACAAATTTAACGAATCAAGAGTTTTAGCTTTAAAACCTCCTTCCTGTTTTCTTTTCACTCCCAAGGGAATGCTAATTAACAGCTGACAGATAGGCAGAAAAAGGAAATGAGATTTTAGTGGCCATATTTCCTAACTTACACGGAGGCATTCGTCCAAGTCAACATTGAAGTAACGGTCCTGATGAGCATTAGCAGCAGCCAACGCAAGAATGTAGTCATTACGAGCTCCCGTAGATTTCTCTTCGCAGGCCTCCTTTTTCGTCGAGAACTGGAACAGAGGAAAGAGAGAATCCATTAATGTACACTGGGAAACGGGGCTCCCTGTCACAAATCTCAGATAAATATAAAATGTATTATTGCCTGCCATACAAATGGCAATGCGTACGAACGAACCTATTCAACGGACACGACCACAATCACAATATATTCCTACAACATATCTTCAGAGTACATTTACTTGCTAACAGTACAACGAGTCAACTTTAGACGAACTCTCTAACTAACTACTTAAATAACAGTAATTAAGCATAGTGCCTTTCTTCATTCCATCATTCTATCAACTCATAAAAAGCCAAAGCACTTTACGCAACTTATACTCACTATCAAACTTATCTAATTTTATACCTAACTCTAATTATTTACCACTTAATACTAAATATATGCCTATATGAAAACAAAAATCCCTTTTCCACTATCAAGATTCGGATATGCAAGAACTGATAGCTTTTTTTTTTGCTTAATAATATATATCGACGGATACTAATATAAAATATGGCATAATTTATATGATATACAGATAAATTTCTGAAAAATTACTGGGAAATTATTATATTATTTAATGGCAGGAGCTTAATATACAATTAGGGTTTTTAGAATTTAAATCAATTTCTTAACCACAACCTAAATGAAATAGCATTATCAATTTTTACAGATGTAACAGGATTTTTGTCCTAGTGACTTACATATCCGAGAAGTGAAGGAAGTACCATAAAGCTGATATAGGACTACATTTATATATAATCTGGTTGACGTCTTCAATTATTGATAGGGATGAAAAAGCATTGTGCATAAGGCACTTTGTGTATTTGGAGGAGAATTTTTGTATTCATATAAATAGGACATAAATAATAGCTCACCAGACATTCAAACTACACACAAACACGATAAAGGAATATTGAGTAGTTTGGGATTTGTCTAACCTTTGTTTTGTCCTGTCTTACCTTCACGCTACTTCTTTGAAGTGACGTGAACGAGGAAAAGATCGAGCCCTTCTTCTTCTTCAGCCTGCAAAAGAGTTTTTGATATTAATTGATTTTCCATGATGCATTAAACATGAGTAACCTAAAGAGGATGGCATTGTACACGCGGCGCTTAATTCCCACTAGCCACAAAATCTGAGTTCAATCAGAACTCCTGAGCTCCAACTCAGTTAATAAAGAGTATTTTATGAGTAGGAGTCGGGAAATAATGTCGCTAGAGCGGATTCTGTTTTATGTGGAAAGATTAGAGAGTCTGGCTTGGATTGGAGTCTAAGTACAATTTCTGCATGTGCGTATAATGTGACAAGGCCAGGCTAGAATTTATGCAAAGGTATTATAATAATAAGAAAAGTGATTTAAGAATAGGTAGTGGAATCGCATGCTAAGAGTATCAAAAGTAATTGAAAGCAAAAACCAATCAAGATTTCCCAGTCTCTGGAGTTGACGTTGATGCAAGAAATTTTGCAATGCCAACGTGTAAAATAAAAACGTCAATGCACCCGTGGAATGAGAAAATTAGTAACATAAGATCGATAGAAAGAGAGCAAGAGGAACTTCACACAGTCCCCACATCTAAACTTTGTTTCCATCTCACTTGCTTTGCTGAAAGTTCCATATGGAAAACATTCATGCAGAGTAGTAGAGCCTAAAAAACTCACAAATAGTTAAATACCTACCTGGGAAAATAAGTTAAGTAATGCAGCTATAGTTAGGTCAGGACTTTCCCTACTTTCTCTCTACCTACAAAATAATAGCAATCTATTGCCGCCTACCTACGTAGAAATGCTTTACAGCCTATCTATATTAAATATATATGCACACTGTATCTAATGTTCTCAAAGACAAACAAAACTCGAAGAATAAAACTTTTTTTTTCAACCTTCTCTTTTAGCTATCAAGTCATCCAACTAAGTGACCTCGCCAGTCGCCAACTCTAACATTGTATACTCTATGAAAATATGCTAGCAATCTAACTCTGCTTTTACGTAGCTAGTGGATAACTCACACTGATTTCTACAGTGCACATCTAGAAAGAGTAGCACTATATATATAATGAATTGCCGCTATTGTAAATAAGTAAGCACAACGCTACACAAATATAACTTCTTTATATGGAACTACATTATTTTCGCTAAGTATTTCCGGTGCCCGAAAACCGAAAAGTACAGAAGCTCGTGCCACAAGGATAACTTCCTTTTCAACAGAGCGAAATCTCTTTGTACTGATTTGGGGATCTAGTTTTTGGAATCCCTCTGACATTCGTGTCCGTAAACAGATGAAAGTTGTGCATAAGATTTGGACAGATATTACAAGGGAGGCGAGAAACATTTTATAAAAGGGACGGGAACCTAGAAAACTTATCTCCTTGTCGTCAGAGTTGTGAATGGTGGGTGAAAGTAGCCCATAACACACAAGTCGCAGTCAAGTGCCTAGTGACGATTGCCATTGGGAGATCATGGGATGAAATGATGCGACTTTTGAGAATGTGTGCAGTCATGGCACAAAAGCATGTGGCAGAAAGAACTTTTCCTATTGTATACTCTCTAATGTCCCAAATAACAGTCAATAGTAGAACTGAAGAGGAACTGTCAAAGGGAACTTTCCCTTTCTTCCTTTCCGCCGATAAAATTAGTTTGCCTTGGGGAATCAACTTTCATTCCCCTCATAACGACATCAACCATCAGGGAAACTAACACTATACGCATATTTTCAACTATTCAACTTTAATTGAACTGTATCAACACGAACCACTTTCGGGCCCCACTAAACTCCGCCTTTTTTCCAACTTCCCAACTTTTCTTAGCCTACAATTCGAATTTCTTTTGTGACTTACAATCCATTCACTACATCCATTCATATATATTTTATATAGAACTCCTTCACATACTTTACGACATTCTATACTATACGAATACATTAAATAAATGAGCAAACTGCCCTTTCCTTACTCCATATCCTTGCACTCAGTTACCTTACACAATTCCCCAACTAATATTTATTAGTTCATTTTCTGCATCTCATAATTTAATGTCATAACTCAATTCCCAAGAAATTCCGAATTCATTCTGAAAAATGAATTCAATGGACTGGAATGGAAACTAAAGATGAAATTCAGATGCCTATACATTCTGAGTTTTGATAGTTTTCTACCTGCTGCAACATTAAATGCAGCCACTCACCCTTTGTAATGCCATCAAAAATAACTCTACGCAGTCGTCATTATTGTCGCGTTTGTTTTGTGCGAGGAGCGAGGCTGGAAATATTTTCTAATGAAATTATTTGTGAGTTTGGGAATTAGGTATGTGTACAGTTTCCTAAATGCCGTGAAAATAATTCCGATGGCTTTGTGACATTAATGTATGACTACAGACGGATGTAATTAAGTCATTATGTGTCCTGACGTTGTAATTAGTGAGTACGTAGGCGCTGTATATATAAATATTCGTGGGAGACAATACTGATTAGTTGGGAATGAAGACATAATAGGGCAGTAATTGAGAATTGATAAAGGAGGTTACCATTAGCTGTGAGTGATATTGGCATGCTAAACAGAATGTACAATAATAATTAATGGGCGCTGTAGATAGAAGAGGTTTATTAGTGCAAGTGGTTGCGTCCAGGCAGGGAGCATTGCAAGAAGACACGATGAAAGAGATTATTATGGCATGAGATTAAGGTCAGAGGCAAAAGGTTTTAAGAGACGGGGAATGAAGGTGAATGGGAGGCCAGGGAGGAGCCTGGCAAGTCAACTATGAAGGAATCAAAGGATTTTGTTTAGCAAATAGAATAATGGAAATCTCACTTTTCTTCAGCATCTCTGGCCTTGTCTCTGGCGTCGTGGGCTATGTGCTCCTCTTCAAAGTAGAACTTTTTACTCCTGTCCAAATCCGACACGCTCACCTGCAACTCCTTCTGCACCACTTGCAATTGATCAAGGCATTTTTTGGAAGCGGATAGCTTTTGTTGCCGGATTGTTTTGGCATCATCTGTGATCTGCTGCTGGAATACTTCCACAGCCGCCAGTCTCGCCCGAGCTAATTTCTCATTCTCCTCCAAAACCGTTCGCCACACGTTCCACACATTCCTGCACATCAATCCCTTTAATTTTAAAACTTCTTCCGTGTCACCATCAATCACGACGACAACTTTGCATACATGACCATGGCTTTAGCCAAGAACTAGTTCTTGCTTCATAAAGTGCTTCCTTCTCAACTCCTCACTGTCAACCGCACAATGTCAAACAAATCATACGTAGCAATATTTGATTTGCTCCATCGATTTGCAGTTACCGAATACTACGCACGTCATTCTGATAACGCATCAAGGCCACAGCCTTTTATTGCATCATTTAATAGTCAACTAGCAGCCCATTAATTTCATCCTCTCACTAAAATATTCCACAAATCTATAAAATACATTTGCATATATTCCCAACTCAATTTTCTTCTTACACTAAAATAAGAAGAGAATTTCCCAATCTTCTGGATGTGATTGGACGGTTTGAAGAATTGTTTCCTTTACTTTACCTCATCCTATTATGACAGTTGCCAGCTCAGATTGTAAAGGAAACCAAAGATGAAACAAGCATTCTTGCTTTTAGATTTGATTTTTTTTGATGTTTGACATTTTGGCTTCCGGGTTTTTTTCTCATTCTCAATTTTCCACATTTTTCGTGGATTTACTTAGCAAATAAGAATAGGGTTTCTATTAGCTACCACTTCCCTTACCTTTTTATTTTAAGCATCACTTTTTTTACATTTAATCAATTTTTAAGGTTTACAATTTTCCGTAAATAGAAAGCTCTACATTTCCTCCTATCCTATCCTATGATTCTATTCTACTCGTTTTAGTAATGCCCTTGCAGACATAGTTTAAAATTTTTTAAACAATAGCAATTTATTATTTTTATTAAATTCACAGAAGGTTCTTTTCAGAGAATATATAGACATTGGCATACTTTTTTGACTTTAGTTTTGAGTGAGAAGCTGTGCTATGAAATCCGACTTTAATCGCTCACATTTAACCCCAATCCAATCCAACAAAAACCAACGAAGAAATAATATTACAACTCACTTAGCATTTACCATAGATATGAACTGTGGCAGTTAACCTAAATCCATGAGTAAAAGCAATCATATTATAAGAACAAAACTAAATATTTCAAAATCCCAAGCATTGGAGAATTTTAGCTACGTCTTCAGCATGAACATCACAAACAAAATCAAGAAGGAGTACAATAGCAATAGCAGCTAACAAAAGAGGAAAACATCATAACACGGCATACCAATATGCAATAGTATCAAAACTTAGGGCAAGGATCAACTT
Organism: Tomocerus minor; assembly: GCA_009936455.2. NCBI lineage: Eukaryota > Metazoa > Arthropoda > Collembola > Entomobryomorpha > Tomoceridae > Tomocerus > Tomocerus minor. The sequence continues at coordinate 8,910 of JAAAYG020046309.1, forward strand.
ACAGCATGAATACACTAAAGCTCTACATACTTATATAGGAATCAGGCCCTGCAGAAAATTCATCCACTCATGTAAAATCGATTGCTGCCATTTATTCTTCTCTTTCTTTATCTGCAAACTCAACCCACACAACGGACAATAAGCATAACAGACTTTATAGCTACTTAGTCCAGCCATACTGACATTTACAGGCACATCGCTAATCCTCCATTTACAATCATGGTGACCAATATCAGAAAAAATGCAATGTAAAAAATCGGTAAAAACCTTTGACCAGGAATTTCAAATAACAACAACCACTCAGTGCTTTTAGACATCCATATATACATTTCTGGTCTGTATTCCACTTTGATATTCCATTGTGAAACAAACGACAAACTCCAACTCGCATTTATACAAGAAAACAGAGGAACGAGGAAAATAACCTCTCCTATTTAGCAGAAAAGCAGATAGCGAATTGAAAAGAGAATAATATACAATGGCTGTATTCATTGTGAAAGAATACTGGTTATGAGAGGAGGAATACCTACGTATAGTTACCCAATCGCATCTAGTTAAGTGCTGCCGTAAAAGAACCCGCCCTTTTATCAAAATTACTTCGGTTTGGTTTACTACCATAATGTAGGCGTCGCTGCAATTTCTTTGTTATTATTTTAGTCCAACAAAAACAACACTGGGGCACATGCTCACTAATGGTCACCGACTTCTTTGTATTGGAGTATTTTGCAAAAATCATTTAATTTATTAATTACTGTCCAAAATGTGTATCATCTAAGCAGTTCAAATTTATTTGAGCAAATTACGAAATTACAACCAACTGTAGGCTACTAATTTATGGAAATGTGCAACAAATCTAAAAATCATCTTTTTGAAGTTTACATATTGGCAGCATATTTTGAAACGATGATATAATAATATGTGTGGTGAATAATAAACAATACTGGTGTTAAAACTAACTATACCTACGTACGTAACACGTATTGTATGGAAACGTATTATATGGTAATTCAATTACTAAAATAAAAGTTGGTAAGCCTTTCTGACAATAAAGAACACAGAGGTATAAACCATGGGATATTATTTGAAAATGCAGATGTGTAAGAAGACTTGTCATTTTGAGGGATCTGAGCCGATTTAAGATCATTTTATTCCAAATGCTCAGTATTTTGTCTATGAATAGTTGGGTTTTTGATATCACAACAAAAGAAGTAAAAGTGGTTTTTTTCTTGGCATTGTAGAAAAAAGATGAAAATAGAACTAAAACGCATACTTACTAAAACAGAAAATACTCTTTGATCTGCTTGATCTACGAATACTCACGACCTATGATGCAGGGTTAACATGATAATAATATGTCTACAATAAACTTTAAACATTGATATATATCATGCCGGTTCTCAACTTCTGTTGCAAAAATTATTTTGTAGACGAGATAACAAATTGCTGCTGCAAGAGTTCAACAAACTTTTCTATCTGTTGATACGGATTCAATCAAAAAGAAAGCTTAGATTCTACTCACGAAAAAATTCTAGAAGGAAAACAATCAGGAAACGAAAAAAGCAATTGCCTTTTTATAAAAAAATAAAAAAGCAACATTTTTAAACAAGCAACCCTTTTAAAAAAGCAATGCTTTTTGCTAATTTACCAATGGGCAATATGAAAGGAACCGGGGAAAGTAACTAATCGGAAAGCTTATTTTACGCGTAACAGACGTAAAATTAAGAGTAAATCTACTAGGTACTGATGTTTGCGACATGCTCTTCAATATGACACATTTTATTTATTTTTAAAGGTATATTTATTGCAATTTAAAAAAGCAAAAAGTTTCCTTTTTATAGTGTTATTTTGCTTTTTATAAAAAGGCAACTAAGCAAAAACATAAAAAGTTTCTTTTTAGTCCCCTGAAAGCAATGTATATATGGAATAATAACTATTGGGTAAAAAGTTATTGTTGTCAGTTATGTAATGACAAAGTAATCCCTCAGATCACAAATAAACTCAAGTACACAGAAAATATTTGATATGTTCTGACAAAAAGACTAAGGCAGATATACTTATCATATAGCTTTGTGCGATTCGGAAGGAGCATGCGCTTGGAGATTATCATGTTAACGGAGAAAAGCGGTTTAAATAAATAAGAAGCTACGTACCACTGTTCCTCCTCATCTTCATCTCTTAGATCAGGTATGGAGGGAATCTTCTTATTCAGATACGCACTCGATACTTTCAGCAGTGCCTAGAAATGATTAAAGAAGGAGGATGTAGTTTTCCATCTACGACCTTCAAGACTACAGAATAAGTAATCGAGTTGTGCCGCTAGTTACAGTCCTACTTCTCCTTCCACCACCATATGCCTCTTTTAATTTTCTCTCACTAATTCTTATTCTTAGGTTTTTCCAAGATGTTTACCATTTACTATTTCTTCCGCTACAGTCAATACCCACTAGAAATATTCTTCAAATAGACATTTTATTTAATATTGTATCACTCTAAACTATCTACTTTACACAATGTTCATCTCGAGCACAGCAGTAATACGCAATTTGTCATACTATCGGAAATAAAATGTAGGCAGGGATGTTAAAAAATATTTTTCGACGATATTATAGTCCTCCGTCTATTCACAGTAAAAAATTAAAGGAACCTTAGAAAAACCTTTCGTTTCTGTCATGCAAAATAATTGGTTAAAGACGCAATTAGATTGTTTCCTACCTATAGTACTTAGTATACTAAAAGCAAATGGATATAAAATATTAAAATTTAACAATTTCCATAGCTAGCATCAAATTTTAATATTTTGAATAATAACTACAATGAAAGTTATTATACTATAATCAGCATGACAACCGGTTTGTCTATCATCAATATTTCAAAAATTCAGAAGGTACTAATTACTCTTGAAATAATAGCATGAAAATTACAATTTTGGTAAATATTTTATGAAATACAAATACTTATGCTTTTGCAGTTATATTGCTAACAATTTGTTAGGATTATCTATTCGAGGGTCTATTCTTTATTTGTATGCGTGGTGCGATGTAAGTTTGGAGTAGAAAAGTAGAAGATCCATTCTTTCATGATACTGAACCCCATGAACTTGGAAAAATGTGTTTTGGAGCACATTTGAAGTCCACCTTGCGTGGCCTGTCTAGTTTTG
>JAAAYG020046331.1:0-10300 GCA_009936455.2 Tomocerus minor
AAAATGTTTATTTGATTGCTCTACATTAAGCCGTTCTCCTTGAATCAGGGGTGGAAATCGTGTAAACCCCTCCTTAACTGAATAGCTGGTTTCCGATACTTGGTCAAACTTAATTTTTGATTGTGCTTTTTAAAGTGGTGCAAATATTAAGTTACTCACGAAACGGCTTCTCGAAGTTTCTTGTGAAGTTGTTGGTACATAGCCACATTAAAGGTCCCCTGCACATGGGCGATAGCAACTTTAAGGGCTTCTACTCTTAACGTAGGGCAATGGTCGGATATATGCATCAGTCGAAGCAAGCGTGCCATACCGGTGTAGTTATTGATATAACCTTCTAAATCCTTTAAAAATCCCAAACATTAATTGTAAAATGTACTAAAAATTACGACACTTAACGAAAGAGGGGAAACATATTCAAAATATTAGGAATTTGCAAATTATTATATTAAAACAGTATAAAGTAATAATTGTTTATATAATATGCTCCTTATGCATACCAAAGATGGATTTTCTACTAGGAATGCTTCCTCTTCGGTATTATCATTTTCCTCTGGAGGAAGGTCAACTTGCATTGGCTCAACGGCATTAAAATCTGATCCAGGCATATTGCTGACAATCACCTACAATGGGAAAAGGTACAATCAAAATTTTATAAAGGCCAGCATCAACACCAACAAACTATAATATTATCCAGTCAGTGACACTATTTAAAATTGTTCGAAATCGAATCAAAATTAAACCAAACTTAACCAAACTGATTTAACACTGAACATCATTAAACTTTAAATCTTCACGATATTGCCAATATTACATACCAGATCAGAGATATGCAAAAGACCTGTTGAGATTCTATTCACAGACGACCAATAATAACTGCTTGAATGATGAATTGACCTGACACCGACAACTGAAGACCCACCACACCAACACCGCCACCTTCTGCTTGTCTGTCAGTGTCTTGAAGAAGGGACAGCTGCGAATGTGGGTTATTACAAAACACTGACGTCAACCAATTATTTACTGGGTATTGTGATTGTAATGGTGACTATGAATTTGTGACTGTCTCAGACACTGAAAACTGACAGACCAAATTCAAACCGAATAAAACCCGATCAAAATATCACAAAAATTCTTACATCCTAAAGTTTACAATAATCAAAGTGACGCGGGTACGTCACAGGCGGCAGGAAGGTAAATGTTCATGTGTTGGGAGGCAATTTTCAAATTGTCATTTAGTACCTAGGAAATGGTTCCGCGCAATAATAACATAGAAAGGTATTGCAGTATTTGCAACGTAAAACGGAATGCATGTATGTATGAAAGGAACTTTGTAATCGCTCACAAACGTCGTTTTCCTCGCTTGGTTGGTGAAGCGGCGGCGGTGGTCTGGTCACTTCTCACAAAGTTACAATACGTACAAGGCAGTATTTAGAACTCAGTTTCGAGGGGGGGGGGAGCAAAAATCAAAATACATTTTATTACGATATTTTGAATGCTCCAATTCGAGCGTAGCGCAGAAAATTTTGCTCATTTTCGCTAAAATTTACCCTTTTTCTTGGCATTTCGGGGAGGGGGGCAAATGCCCCTATCCCTATCCCCCAGATACGGCCATGATTAGGTAAAAAATGAATACTAAAATATATGATAATAAATATTAATTGGACAGCAACGAGTCAAGAATGCAATTTTTCCAATTTCCACTTTAATTTTAAGCCTATTTGTGTACGGAATACGGAATATAAAAATGCAAATTCAATTTCGTTTGAAAGTTGTAAAATTATAATTTTCGGATGAAAGATTTCTCGTCTCTGAATTTAGATTTAAAGTCCTATTCTGGGCAATAATTGTAGTTAGCTTATAAAATATTATCAGTTTCGATGCATGTTTAAGAGCCAATAATAATCTGCTCAAACACGTCTTGTTTTTTAGCGGCGGCTAGCCGTAACGAGTTTAGTGCGATGTGCCCTATCTTATAGCGTAAACTTATTAAGATTTTCTGCATTATCTGCATGCTTTTCTGTCGGGTGCCCTTGTATGTGTAGGTATCACGCTTAACGTGTATTAATACATGTTGGTATTATAATATTGCTGTGGCGTGCATGCATGTATGCATGCATAGCATAGACAGGCATGGTTTTTAGTGAATAATATATGGAATGGTATGTATGGCCATGGCTGTGAGGTTGTTGTGTCGTGTTTATGTAAAAAGCGTTGTGGAAAGGAGAGCAGAGCAAGATCAAACTGTGTCGGTGTGTGACCAGAAGAGGACCAGGCAAGACGCAGGGGTTTACGCCGACCGTACGTTACGTATCAAAACCAACGAGGAGTTACTGATCACTTCATTTTTTGTACTAGGAACCGAGGTAAAATTTTTGAATTCTTTAACAAGATGCACATCTATTTAGTGACCTAATTTAAATGTTATTGACAAAAACAAACTTTGATTTACCATTGTCCGCTGTTTTTGAACTGCAAACTATGAACTACGACTTCTTTTACAACTTTTATTTTGGTATTTTGAAATGAAAGCTTTAAATTCAAAATTGTGCTATTTGTCATTAGCAATTGACACAAGTTGATTTTTGCCAGTAACCAGTCATCGTCACTAACTAGCCGTAAACATTTTAAACATCACTGAACTATTTCATTCGCAGATTATAAATTGTCTCGCAGAACGAGTGTCCTAGCGTTTGTAGGTTGTAATCATGGTAGTTTCATTCAGGTAGGAAATAAAAAAGAAAATTGGCTGGCTCTGGCTGTTTTGCCGCCCGAACCGGTCGGTACACTAATGGCTATATAGTAAACAACTGTATACAACGATTATCGTAATTCTAACGTTGAATTATGAGTTGATATTTTGTTAAATAGTATAAAAACTCGAGAATGTATTAGCGTTATGTTTTTTATATCTTCACGATTTTTGAAAAATAGTAATGGCTGTTCGTTGTCTGAAGTACGATGCGAGTAGGATGTTTGTGGTTAGTGACCAAAGACTTCGTAGGCTGTATTTGATGTATTTCAAACTCTAAATTCAGATATTTCAATGAAATTCCAAACGTTTTACACGGTATAGCATAATGCAACAGAAGTCTGAAAAGCGTGGATAACGAAATGCTCGCCATGAGACTTAGCAAAGAAATGTTGAAATCTAATTTTGAATTTTTGTAATTTGTGATGTCTATAGGTCAACAATATGTCCACGGACTATTAATATCTAGCTTCAATTCAAGGAGTGTTTTAAGACGTTGACAATTTAAAAGCAAAATAAATTGGAGATCCAAGTGGGGTTTAGTGGATGGTATTGTCCAGGATCAAGGATTGAAAATGCCCCAGCTGAGTAAAATACTTCATTGGCCCACATCAACCGTATTGGCGATTATCTAGTGGTTTGGAACATTCATTTGAACTATGCTGAAAGCAAAATGTTTCCAAGAAGTTGGTTGTCGGATGTGGTTGTGACATTTTGATAGGACGTGCGTTAATTGTAACTCAAATCCTAAATTCTCACCTCGTATCAATTAATCTTCTATTTTAGTTTTATGCGCCATCGTTCAGTTGCTCAAATTTAAACCTAAACCCATCAGTTTTTACGAGCTGATGTGCGAATAATGTACTATTTACTAATCATGAAATGCAATCGGTTTCAGCATTGGATTTAGTCAGTGGAGCCCTTAAGTCTACCTTGGCTCGGGCTCAGAAAAATTACGATTTCAATAGTTCTTCCTCCAAACTAAAAAAGAATAATCGAATTAAAGATGAATCTGATAATTTAGAACGCGAAAGTGGGCGTGAAAAAGACTTTAATTATTGGAATATTGCTGTAAAATCTAACAAACTTCAGTTTTCTACAAGTGGATATCAACTTTCAAGTTTTATTTCTACAATACGATCAAAATATGAGTGCTTGAATCCTAGTGAAACAAAAAATAGTCAAAAGACAAATCACCACAAAAAAATCAAAAATTTAAAGCCAAAATTTCTTGTTGGCAACAAACTTAGAGGCAAAAATAAATCAGGCAAAAGTAGTGTTAAAAATGACATCCCTGTTGAAAATGCAGATACGCAACCTGCCCAAGATAAATTAAAGAAGATTCAAAATAATTCTTCAAAAAATCAAAATTCACATTCGAAATTATTTACTACTCCAAATGAAATATTTGAAAAACTGAAGGAGAGAAGAAAGGAAGTTAGACGAAAGAAAAAAGAAGTGCGTAGGTTGGCCAGATTGGAAAAACTAAAAGCTGTTGAACCTAATCTTTTCTATCCTGACATTGTTGGAAAACGAGAAAAAGAAAACAAAAACTTTTCGCCTTTGACATCTACCAATCATTTAGCAATCAATAATAAGTCCAAATCATTCAAGAAAAACAGAATAATGAAGGAGACATCCATCAATTCAGCAAATATAGTAAATGGAGGAAATTCAAGCAATTCAAATCAACTTTCGCAACCGAGGGTCGTTTTATTTCCTAGAAGCAAGGTCGTTCCAGGATGGCAGACAAAATTTCCAGTTGGGTCCGGTCTTATCAATTTGGGAAACTCTTGCTACATGAATGCTTCTCTGCAGGCTTTGTTTCATACTCCAGCCTTTGTCAACTGGCTTCTCGATGACAATGAGCATAGACAACATTGTCGCAATTCAGGTATTCGTCTCCACAATTTACTCTACGAATGTACCTTAGTTATTTATTTATCATTTTACATCACCATATTTTATCATGTTATATCAATTGAATTTCGGTATTAAACGTGTCTCGGTGTTATTTCAGGACAATGCTTTCAATCCTGTATCATTTGTGCCATGAATAACATTCTGAAAGAATCACTAGGCCGTAACGGTCATTGCGTACGGCCTGTTCAGATTCATACTAAACTGAAAGGTAAATAAAAGCTCATTGGTTCAATGTATATTTCTTACGCTATTGCGAGTTATGCTTAAACCTGAATCAAATTCTCTTCCTCTTATAAACCTATGTTATTGTATTTGTTATGGTTTATATATTTTATCCAGTGCTCAGCTTAGTTTGAACGGTAGAAAAGTAGAAGGGTCAAGTCAAATTGTGAACTAACAAAGTAATGGTTGTTTTATTTTTTTTGTATTAGTGATATGCAAACACTTCACTCATGGTCGACAAGAAGATGCTCACGAATTTCTTAGATATCTATTGGAATCAATGGAAAGATCCTACTTGACAGCTATAAATTCTCTGAGGCTGGACAATAGATCTAAAGAAACAACGCCACTAGGTCAAATATTTGGAGGATACCTTAGGACAGAAGGTGATCAATGAAAATAATGCAAGAACATGTTATACTAATACTAATACACATTATTTAATATAAAATTCTAATGTTCTTTGTTTTTAATTGCAGTTACCTGCTTAAAATGTAATTTTATTTCAACTACATTCCAACCTCTCGCCGAGCTTCAATTAGATATTCGTCATGTTACTACCCTTGAAGACGCAATTCAAAACCATTTTAAAAAAGAAAGGTAAATATTCTAAATTATACTGTTTTAATATTTATTTTGCATCGTTATTGTTATCTTATAGCAGGTATATGTTAAATGGTATTTTCCATTAAATGCTAACATGACAAGCAATGAGAGTGAATATGAGTTTTATGATTTACTTTACAGACTGGACAATAACGACTATAAATGTGAAAAATGTCATACCATTAGTCCGGCAACAAAACAATTTTCCTTGGAAATCCCGCCAATAGTCTTATGTTTACAACTAAAGCGATTTACCCTGTATGGAAACAAAATTACCAAACCAATACACTGTAATCGTTCTCTCAATCTTACTCGATATTTGCACAAGTCTCATCAAGAAGTTGGACAAGGCGTAAGTGCAGTTACTGGTTCCTATGTAGAAGTTTATTAAATCGAACTATTTTCGGTCGTATATATATATCTATTATTATATTTATGTAATTAATGTGTGTGTTAATAATTTCAGGACATAAAGTACAAACTTGTTGCACTTGTAACCCATATGGGGTCATCGCCCAATTGTGGACATTATACAGCGATTGCGGAAGCCTCCAACGGTAGCTTTTACCAATTTGATGATGCTTATGTTAGGCAAGTGTCCACGCAAACAGCCCTCAATACAGACGCCTATGTAATTATCTATGAAATGGACCGTAATCAAAACCAAATTGGTGCGACCCAAAATGTAAATCAACATTTCAATGGGAAACCAGCAACGGTAACAAGTTCCCTTCAAACGATAACATCGCCAATTTCTGTAAATGGAAATACCAACAATTTAGGTCGGCTGGACAGCCCTGCACCAGTCCCAAAAAGATTTTCTGTTCCTTTTCTAAAATCCCCTGTATCTGAAAGTTCGGCGCTGAGAAATTCTTCAATGGGATCACCATCTGTGCCAAATACTTCAATGACTTCAAAACTGAACACTATTAATTCTATCACTTCTAGCAAACCGGTTATTGGTATTAACACTGCCCCAAGTTTTGAATGGACTAGAGTTCCAAATTCTCTTTCGAATTCTTTAGCCCCTGTCCAGTTAGTTGACCAACAGTACGGAGTTAAACGAAAATTAGAAGATGTTATGGAAAAGAAAGATACTGCCAAACTAGAAAGCAAACAACCTCGTCTTATTACATCGGTTACATCTGGAACTGTTAGCGCCGCCAACGACACCACCACTGTGTTAATATCCAATAATAAAACGAATGGAACTGTTCAGCCAGTTAGCTCCACTAGTAATTGGAAAGTCATACCTAATGGAAAATCTCCTACGATAAGCCAAGAGAAGTCATCTGAAAATCTCAGGAAGACATCCAAGAAGTCTGGAGGTTATTGTTCTGATCCTGAAACAAATAAGACAGATAATTCAAAACATTTTGATTTCCATCGAGCGAAGAGCGTCGAAAGACTCTTAGACAGTCACACTAATAAGACTGACATTTTGTTTAAAAAATGTCCTGAAAAGGATTCAATGTTAAATAGATCACCAGAAAAACTTCGAAAAAGCCCTAAGCCAGAACTAAGTACACATGTTAATGGTTTTGCCCAAAATGGGGAGTCCAAAATCAAAGATGTAGGTATATCCACTAGTGTCTATACTAATGGCAAAGCAAGCGAGCAGAAACGTGTAAAAGATACTAACATTTTGCTAAAGCCACGGCAGGACTCCCCTGTTAAAGTTGTAGTAGAAAATAAGCCTTCAACGTCATCCTCTTCATCCGAAAGTTCATCGGATGAAAAGCGAAAGAGTAAAACTAGCAAACACAAAAGGAAAGCTAAACGCGGCAAAAGTAAAAAGAAGAGAAAGAAGCATCATAAAAAGAGCTCATCTAGCAGTAGTAGTTCTTCCTCTAGTGAAAGTGAAAGCGAAACTGCCGATGTAAATAAGAACAAGCATAAACCCCGGTTCATTGATAAAATTATGGACAAAAGTCATAAAAGCAATAAAAAACACAAAAATAAGAATGGTTCAAATAGTGAAGAACAAAGTCCACACACTCACTCAACTGACATGTCAGAAGATGGAAATCGAAAGCAACAAAAGTCGTATGATAAGAGTGAAGGATTGTTGCCTGATTCTGATATCATTCGGAGCATGAGTGAGGAAAGGGAAAGAGATAGGAGAAAAAACCGCAATCCAAGTCGCAGCCGAAGTCCCGAAAGAAAAGATGTCATTAAAGAAAGCAGCAAGTTTGATGTCTCGAAGCTATTAACGAGAGATAAACAAAGTAGGTGTAACTTTCAAGTTTTTCAATAAAAGTAAAATCTACCAATAATAAAATATATTGATGTGCTAAAATGGTGCAGCTAAATGTGGGTTTTCCCGAGTATAAATTGCAAAATGAAAACTTAATCTAAGGCTTTCATTCTATCATGTTTTCTCTTTTTAAGTTGCTAGTTGGAATGGGACGGAAAGTACTTTGTCTAAATCTATCGACATAGATCGGAAAAGTCGGAAAAATAAGGGTGATGAATTAGACGAAGAAATGGACGCTGGTCGGGTAAGTAAATCAAACTATGCAAAATAATCATTAATCGAATTTTATTTTCCCGGTAGTTTTTTATCGTCAATATGGCACTCGTATGTAAACAATTGATTTTTGGAACAGGTAAAAAAGTCAAGAAAATCCCGTTCTCCTTCTCGTGACACTGATAGTGGGACATCGGGTAATAAGTTCCAAAACTACGAAGACAAAAGGAGAAGTATTTCTGACTGGGGTAAAGTACTGTATGGTTCTGATGGCTATGGTGAAAATTCTAGAGATCATAAGTATCCTGAAAAGGGGAATGGGAAAAGTAGTGGCGACTATCATCACAAAATTCGCAGCGGTAATAATTTCTTCTCGTCTGGAGGCTCAAGTTCCCATAATTTTCATGGCCAGTATGGCCATCGCAGCAATTCACAGTTTCGAAATGGGAAAGGTGGACGAAGCAACTTCGGCAGAAGTCGTCATGAAAATAGAAACTATCATCACAGTAACAGTAACAGTTTTCGGAGAGACAATAGAGACAGACGTCCTAGTTAGGTTAAATTAAGGATATACCATAAAGTAGTATACCTTATTTCTTGTTATAGTTAAAATGGTTATAATACAAATTGATACTACCTAACTAATAACTAACTACCTTATTACAAGTTCTGTAGTCGTAAGTTTTTCAGTTATTTATATCTGTCATCGTGTTTTTTACGTCTCGGATAGAATTTTGCAAGTTGTTTCCTTACCTTTATATTTCAGTGTAAACCAAGTTTGCCTTTGCCAATGTAACAGTATAACTTAATTAACTTATATTGGTTTTTTATCTTATAGCTATAAATATACCATACGTACGAATTTATACGAAACCAAGTTTTGCTAGCTATAATTTAATTTAGATACTTAAGTAGATAAAATATCCAAAATTTTTGTAAGCGAATATTTTTATTTGCCGGCAATACTTTGCTCAAATTTACAGTGTATATTCATGGATAGCTAATCATGTCTGGAATTAATGAAGAAAAGGTCCATTAATTTCTACATGCCACTTTTTTCGCAACATGTTTAATCCGTGTATACTTACATTTTTCATTATACAATTTAGTAACATTCGGGTAGAAGGAAATAGTTTCTCAAAATTTATCGACGCATAGATTCAATTAGATCTTTTCTTACATCTCAGAAACCGCATACTAGTTATTTATTTATTATCAAACAGTTAACTAGGGTTATTGTTATATAAAAATTATCCTGTACTTTATCCAGGTTTTGTATGCTATATGGCCGAAACCGTTTAATGTAGGTACACGTGTAATTGCTAACTGCTGTGGCCAAGTATGTTCTTGTCTATCCCATTCTGGCTTAAATATCTATAAAAGCAGTATTAGATATGATATAATATAAACAGCTTTGACATTTATTATGATTGAATCAAACCATGTTAGTCGAATTTTAGGATTTTTTGTGGATATTATAATAATAATATAATATTTAGCTTATAACAGGGCATAACTGGACATCAGAAGCTTTTGACCAGATGCCCAATTTATTTCAGTTCAGGTTTCTGCTTACTGCAAACTGGCTCATTGGAAACAATGAAGCTGAGGTGTATAAGCAATGTGTATACCTAAATATGTCATCATACCTATAACTACTACGATATTATTATTATTGTAACATAGGTACCTATTTATTAATTATATTACTGCATACCACAGATGCATAAAAAATTCAATAATTCAATCAATAGTAGAAGTAGAACTTACTTTATTTTCTTACGTAGGCGTAGGTAACGAGTAACTTGTAAGGTATATGCTGAAATGATCCGATTGTGCTAAACGTCCGAGTGAATAAGTTGGTATAACTGAGCTTCAATCACATCCACATCACGCACTTTGAGTTGGGAAACTACATTTAATGGCTAATTTGAATTATCTTGTTACCTTTCGACACCAAGCTGATGACTTAAATAGGAATACTTAGATGTTTAAGTTTCCCAAATTAAAGAGATTCAGTTTAAGTGAATTGTTGCAATTAGGTTACAAATATATTAAACTGATTGATATCACTAAAATGACATTTGTGTATAAATTTCTCTACAGTGTAATTCCTTTTTATTTGGTAAAAAAAGTTTGCTGTACAACAATAATTAGTACTTTAGTACAATATGCAATTTTGATCGTATTGTAGATCCTATTTTAGTCGTAGGTACTTTTGATTTCTTAGTTAGAAACAACTAATCTTAGAATCCATTTGCTATCACTATACACACTATAATGTAAACTGTATGAGCGAGTTGTAATATTTTTATCATTTTCTATAGTTT
>JAAAYG020046342.1:0-12061 GCA_009936455.2 Tomocerus minor
GTTAAGGTAATTCTAGCTTCTGTACAAATTGTCAACGCGCAATAGAGAGATGCATCTGCTGAAGAAATTCGTTTAGACAGCAGAAGAAGAACCTCTGAACTGGATATTGTTACTAAGAAGTGCTCATTAAAGAACTATGCCCTGTGAGAAATTTGAAGGTTAGTAAGTACTCATACAATGTTAAAGTTATGTTTGCTTTTGCGGTGAGTTGTAGCTAGCATCGTAGTATCTAAAAGCTTATTATAAGCATAATAATAAAATGCCTTGGGCAGAAAGAAATAGTATAATGTGAATATCCTTGTCTCCTATTCGAATAGAGAACCTTTAGTATTCTACACAAATCCAATAGGTTAACAAACATTTCAAAAGCATTTATTCTGGAAGACATGAACCATGACTATTACTACTATATAAAATATACGATGGGATGCTTAGTAAGGTACACGAGATGGTTGGTTTAGTTTCAGTTGGTTCTACATAAATGACATGCTCAACTAAAAAGCATGTACACAAAATCGAGAGAGAGAGAACTGCTGAGGGCTATAGAATCCCAATGTTCAGAGTAGATACAAAAAGTTGGCTTATTGTTGTTATTATATAACCAAAACCACGTTCAGCCATTCAAGCAGCCGGCATGAAGGGATTACTTAAAACACGTTACACGAACCTAGAGCAGCTCTTGTCTTTTATCCTTCCACATAAGAGTAGCATTAGTTTGATGGAGCCGTGTGTGTTCTGTTTTATAAACTCTGTCTATCTGTCAGCAAAGACTTGCAGAACGAAATAGTTTGACGTTTTGGCTCACATAGGCGTACTCCCATAGTATCCTCTTTCTGTGCGAAAGGGGGAATTCGTCCTCCCTTCAAACTAATTTTTGCAATTTACAAACACTCCAACCTCAGCATTTTCTCCTTTCAAATGGGAGTACTCAATTGCGCATTGCACTGCAGCACAAGAATTGCAGTTCAATGAATTCTTGCAGAATACATTATTAAAGAACATACCAAGAGTCAGCAGTGGAGTTGCCTCCTCATGTGAATATTCTTCTGTTGACTGCCCGATGTCCGAGAGCTGTGCATGTAATAAGCAGTGTTTCTTAACATATCAATAGCCATCGTACGTATATACTCACATATTTATTAGCCTATGTATATGCATAGCACAAACCAAAAACAATAAAACTTCTATATCACTATATGTATATATAAGAACTACCAAAAGCGAAATTAAAGGCTACACAAGCGAATAACTTCGTGTATAAGTGAAGTGCTAAAAAACTTGTGCAAATCCTAATCAGCTAGTCTTCGCTATTCGGTAATCTGTCATTCTGTCGGTACACAGTAGTACTCTACACAACGACGTTTACATTCAATCAAAGGATTGCTACATCCACGTAAAGGTACGTTATAACATTTCCATTGCTTGTCATTTTATATTTGAAGCTTGAAGATATATATAGATAGCTTCATTGTTACTAGCTTTTGTAAAAAGATCTGTAAAATATAAATTACATTTACATATAGATGTACAGCTCATTATCGCTTACACTACACATTTACAGATACATTTTTACACATGTGTAAAAATGACAAATAAGTTTCAATTGTATTATTGAGATTTTATTGTCACTTCACTACTATATGCAAGTACTATATTCATAAAACGTTCCGTGCAGTTTCACATATAAATTCTAACGAAAAGAATGCTAAATAAATATGCCCAGTTCAAAATTCTGACATTACAAGACGATCATCCACAGCTAAACATCTCTGAAGTTGTTGTATAGCTGGATTACAAATATTACTATATAAGTAGGTAGGTATCATTACAGAAACGCGTGGTTTTCAAGTGCCAGTATGCAGTAGGAATTCTACCGACTACAGAGATACACAGTGTGCAAAATCATCATAAGTACCTAAGTAAAACCAAATGAGATTTTTTTGCATATATAGAGTAACCAGCAAAGTTCAATAATTCACATACATGCAGAGCAGAGGCGTATAAAAAGCTCGGCAATAATAATATGTGATTTCAAGTTTAAAAAGCCGCAAATGAACTCTGACAAACTGACAAGAACAACAATTCCTCATTCACCATTACAACAGGCTAGAATAGTGCAGGTAAACCGTTTAATTACCTGTTTTGTATCCTACATCCGGTGTTATTAATTATTAGCTTTTATTATTGCGACTTCCAATCTCTGAGTATAGAATACTAAAATAGGATTAAAAAGGTTTTATTTATGCTCTAGTAAAAAGTGGAAAGTTTTAGTGTTATGATTTTCAGTGGAACTATAGAAGTGATACTACACAATAATATATGTTTGAGGTATATCATGGTACATAATACATCATTGATACCCATTCAATTCATTTCACGGTAGTGTAAAATGAAAGCTAATTTTATTAGTTTTCGTCTCAGCACAAAACAGACGCCATACCGTGCGTATTTACTTAGGTATATACTTATTCGAGACGACCATTGTATACATTGTAAAACACAAATACGCAGTAGCTTTTTGACAATTGTCATTTTACAATAGTGGACAAGTGGACACTGACAGTATTTTTAAAAACTGCTGTTTAAAATTACTACGTCCCCGTGGATAGCTTTCTTCTACAATTTTCATTCCCTAGCTACTCTCTTTTTTACTTTGCGATTGAGATACATACACTATACATTTGATTCGAGTTTTACTTGACTTTTTGACGATACCTGAACTACAGCTGTGACTGCCCGCGTCGTCAGTCTCGTCAGCTGATATTGTTAGGCCATCGACTTCTGAGTTTGATAGTAATAGTGACAATCATTAAAGTATTGTGTATTTTAATAAATAAATCTTCCGATCAATTTTGCTGGTTCCAAAATTCAGAATTGTAATCTAATTGAAGTATTTGAATATTTACTTTCGTATTGCAGGGCTGTCACCTCACCACAATTTGAGCTGGGATCAATTTCGACATATTTTGGAAATCTAACACTAAAGCCCGCCTTACTGATGGATATTATGGATATATAATTTGTAAGTTGAGTTTATTTTTCAACGAAATTATTTTTGGTAGCCGTTTTCAGTTGAGTAGGGTAGCTGTGCATGTCATTAGTATATATATAGCATGCACTGATAACGACAACAGGGTGGCAAGTGGAAGCCGGGGGGCGGTGGGTACTATGATTGTCTATGTTAGAAGAGGACGCGTTACTATTATTTATTAACAGTTTTAGAAACAATCTATGCTCGCACAATTGTTTTTTAAGAATTTGGTGCAACCACTGCCTAACCTAATTAAAATACACAATTTCATTTAATTTTTATGACACCATCAAACAATACTGAAATTAAAAGCTATAGTATTATATCAATTTCATTCACTATCAACCAACCAATTGATTAGCACATACAGATACAAGACACATACATACATATCAAGTGAAAATGTACAAATTATTTAAAAATTCAATAAATGGTTGTGTAATTTATTCACATTATGTAATACAGCCTTAGTGTATAGCTATTTATTACAGGTACCGTTCATGTTCACTTCTTTCTCACAAAGCAGTGTTACGTTCAATGTTTAGTATGCTGATTGGTCATGTTTTAAAAAAATATTGTCAAAAGCCATCATGTATTAGATGTGAATAAATGAAGTATCTGTATGTGTATCTAGTAGTAGGGGCCAGGGGCCAATGCAAAATTCAGTTCGTAGATAATTGGCTTTATAATTTTAATGTTTACACTAACTGGGGATTTTTATTTGAAAATATACAGACTTGTTGCAGTGCAGACAACTGGACACCGGTTTTACATTTCATTCCTCCATAAAATTAATGTGAAGACGAGGAAGTACAAATTATTCGAACATTTGATAGCTGCTGTCGCAAAACAAAGAGTCAGGCAGGCTATGTATGCATACATTAATGTCTGTCTTGTCGTGTAAAGCCCATTTTTGAACTTTTATGGATGTTTACGGCTTGCGGAAACGAATTATGCCTTTGAAATATTGAAGGTTTTATTCTTATAACAAAATCGATGCCAACATACTGTACAACTACGCAGCAATAAAATACTCTTAAAATACGAAGCAGAACGCTACATCGTACCATAATGGATTTGAGAACTCAGATTTTTGGAGGCTTAAAAATGGAAGGGGAGTCTGATTGTGCATATTTTGGGACCATGAATAATAATTGCTTACAAGACGACTCACTGGATTTCAATTCTCCACTAGTTGATACAATAACCCTCTCTCCTCGCCCTGCATATAAGCTGTCCGATGGTGAGTAAAATTTTGATTTTTCTTTTCATTCCTGTTTCGTTAAATGATTTGTATTATGTAAAGCAAATGTAGTCTCAGAGACAGCACACATAATATTCCATAAAGACAACTTTTTGAAAAATAATAAAACCGGGAAGGGATCAGTAATCGCAACTATTTTACTGTCACCACTATTTGCCATTAGTACAGTGTACAGTTTACCACGAATAATGACAGAATTATTATTTTAATCACATCATTGGAAGTTTTCTATATTTTAACTGATAACTCTTATAGAGCAGCGTTAACAGGAGTTGGGCATGAATAAAAAATGTTAGATAGGGTGCGTATTATTTCTGAAGCTCTAGGTTTTGTAGATAGAAAGGGAATTGTAATGTGCAATTTAATGAAAACGTAACTAATAGTACTAATGAGACAAAACGCAGCCCATTAATTTATATTCATGAGTAAGGATGTGTGCATAATGTATTGTATATGGCGTTTCAACGCACGGCATATGACCGTGACCTTTCGCTGGGTTCATATACGTTAGCCTTTATGCGAGCTTAGTGCAAGATACGACTGTTTATACTTTGCATATCTCCAATGTGTTTTACTTATCGTCACTGTGTTCAATATATTATTTTTAGCTCCTTGACTTTGTCTTATATGAAACCAGAGACAATATTTGAGTAAGCATGCATAATCTATTCTGTATTTTTTACTACAGAAAGCCGCATATTCATCTTAAGTTTACATTTAAGCATTATTCCTTTCAGGAACTATGATTACGACGTATAAAGATGTGAACTGTGAACTGTACCAGATATGCATACCAATAATACCAATATGCCAATAATATTGCATTTTGCATTCAATTCATTCTAATAATGTAGGTACCAATATTTTTATGTTAATCACTTGACTATATGTAGAGATAGCTCTTGCTACTAATAGTACAAAATAGATTGCAGTAGGGCACCTCGCAATAGAAAACTCCATTTATTTCTCAGTAACTGTCTTAATCTATTTATCAGTACCTACAAAAAGTAGTACATATCAGATAAGTTAAAGTTTTTATAAACGATCCAGAATCAAGTGGGAGGATTGAAATTGCCATGCAAAATTGCTTATATGTAGAAAATTGCTTAAATAGTTAAAGTTTTTTTCTTCTGTTTCAGATATTGACATGGAATTACGGGATCAGCTCACCGAGTCATTCTTTCCGTCAGATATGGCAGATGTAAGTTTTACGTTTTGTGTAAATTGTTTGAATTTTATTTCCATCAATTAAAAGTTCCGTGTGTGAAATCTGGGCATCAAAGAAAAAATTTGTAGATAGTATAGCCTTACACTTAAACCCCTTAACGGTTATTTTGTGGAATAATTTATTTTGTTCTTATTCTAAAGTGCCTTGCTTAATTGTCATGTATATTTCTGGGTGGAATATGATACGAGCATTTGTTGAGGAAAATGTGCATTCAGTCGAAATATGGCTTTAAGTTTCTTCTTAGTCGCTAATGTATTTTTAATGACAGTGGCAGTTGAGTGTCCTTGTGCTAGCACGCTGTCATTAAATGCATATTTGACAATAATGCTAAAAACGACGGTATGATATATCTGGATGCATGAATAGTTTAGATATTGCCTGGTTTTGTAAAAGCATAATATTGTCCTGTGACACTTGTTAAGCTCCATTTACCTATTACTCTGCCCCACTCTAGTCTAGTCGTGAAAAACAGTCAATTATGTTACTAGTAGGATTCCAATTTGACCTAGTTATACCAGTCTCTTGAGCAGTCATACCACAATTATAAGAATAGGGTGAATACCGTATTACAAAATAGGAGTGTCTATACATTTGCACTACAGAACTCATGTAATATGTAGTAGATATACTATCGACGAAATGATTGGTAGAACTGAGCATGTGAAAATAAATGTGATTCGTGAATAATTTTGCATGTTCCATCAAGCAATCAATCCAACCGTTGCTTTGCTTTTCGTCTCCACTTGACTACTCAAAACCGCATTATTAATCTACCTATAGACTTCATTGCAATTTGGGAGCTTTACTCAGGCAGATTGATATGAAATCATAAATAAGCAACTTTATATGATGGTATACCAAGTATTATTTGTATGTACGGCGATATCTATGTTCGTTGTATCAGTCACTTCACTCACTGGCTTATTCTTTATCAAAGTTGTTTTTACAAGATAAAAATGAGAAAATGTCATTCTGTCTAATCAACACAGTTTCCATGTAATAACGATACTAGCACTGTTCATAAATGGCTTTTTCTGTGTCATTTCCTATCGTATATCAGTCTACTTCTCATCCTTCGTTTACATAATAGTGTTAGTTAGACATTCTAATTAAACATTTCCATAATGCCGTACCAGACATCTGCCAATATTGTCTCCACTGTGTAAATTATGTTGCTTTACTAATTCTTTTTCATTATCTCATCGAAACAAATGTATAGGTAATTGAATGCAGTGTCGTATTTAGAAGTCAGTTTCGGGCGGGGGGGACCGCG
The DNA here is from genome assembly GCA_009936455.2 of Tomocerus minor. NCBI lineage: Eukaryota > Metazoa > Arthropoda > Collembola > Entomobryomorpha > Tomoceridae > Tomocerus > Tomocerus minor. The sequence continues at coordinate 6,797 of JAAAYG020046342.1, forward strand.
AATTCAGTCAAACACAGTTTACAACAATATTTTCGAACGCTCCAATTCGCGAAAAAAATTTGCGGTTTTAGCCTAAAACTTGATGAAATGCTGAAATGAAAATTTTGGGCATTTTTCCAAAACTTTTTTTCTCGAAATTTCGGTGGGGGGGGGCATATGTCTCCAATGTCACTCTCTCAATACGACCTTGATTGTATGCACGTCGTAAGATAGTAGCTATCTATATTTATGTCTATGCAAACATATTCATGATCCCAATGCAGATTTTATGATTTGCACGTTTTTATTCCCCAACACATTTTTAATGTTTCTTGGTATGTTTGCTGAACAGATGTACTGGCCCAGACTGGGTGCTTTTGCGTTTTATTTTTATTCTGTAACGTAAATCGTATTATTGCGATACGAATAATAGAAAAATGTGCATATAATCAATAATACACGATACATGGAACATGACGTGCATCCTGTTGATAATAATTTATGTACACGTGTTATTGTTTTCATTCTTGAATATTTATCTTTTACTTGTAGTGGATTTGTGAATGAAGCCGGGCATTTGAATTGGAGAGATTTAAAAAGTATTTAGGCGTAATAGATAACTTAATTCTTGTGAAAAGTAATGGATGAATTGTAAAATATAATAATAAATGATATGTATCGTTTTGTAATTTACAGTGGGAATTAGATGCACTCACAGATGATATTCCTATGCTAAATATTCCATGCGATTTTCCTGGACTTTCGGAGAGCATACTTAAAGAGGATTCAAATTCCAATGGGACAGAATTGTCGGAGGTATATTTTGACCACCAGTCTAGTATTGATGACTCACCACCTTTAACTCCACCAAGCCCCCAAATAAAGTTGGAGGTAGAATCGGAAACGAATAACAACCTGCTGTCAAAAAATCATTTGCTGCTAACAAATGGAGCACAAGCATCGAGTTTGGCAAAGATTTTACCTGCATTGAAATCGTCTCGAGGGAGATCTGCCTCTAATGACTCTCCAGACGTTCAAGCTTTAAAACGCCACATTCGTATGATCAGAAATCGTGAGTCTGCTTCACTTTCAAGAAAGAAAAAGAAGGATTATTTGACTGGCATAGAGAGTAGATTACGGGAATTGCAAGCTGAAAATGATTTGCTGAAAAACGAGAACAAAGCTCTGAAAGAAAGATTAGCCCAGCAACAAAATTCTGGAATTGGGTCACATCAATCCAACGCTAAAACTGCCGCTAATAAATCCAAAGTCGTTGCAAAAATTGCTCTTTTTGGTCTCTGCTGCTTCGTGTTCGTAAACTTGAAGCAGCCTAATTCCATGATATTGTCGTCGGACATCTCATCTCCGAAAATCCTCTCTAAAACGTTGGGAGGGATACCCCAAGATTCTAATGACCTTCCTCTCCCTCCTTTCAGTCAAAATCATATACGCTCAAGACGATCTCTACTCTGGGACATAGATGACGAAAGATATGACAGTAGTAATGAAAATGGGGTCAACAATAACAATACAGGACCTAGATTCGAAAAACTTAGAAATAGAACAGAGGAAGGGTTGGAATTCGTCCAGAGAAACAGCCGTGATACGCATCAACAACATTCTTTGAGAAATGCGTCGTTTACAGGCTCTCCTACGACGAAAAGCAAATGCCCGGCTTCATTTAACCAAACAGAATCCTTACGGTAGGAATTCCTACCTTTAAAAAAACTGTTCATCAGAGAGAAACTTTATATTTAATCTTATCTTGACTTTTATGCGACTAAACCTTGAAGCAAATTGTTTTAATGAGTGTGTTTTTGATTCTTTGGAGTAGGGTTCAAAATGACCTGAAAGGCCTTTTCAGTCGAAGAACAACTAAGAAAAAGGTCCCAACAAAGCCTATTGTCTACTCACTTATTGACGTTAATACTAATGATAATAAGGTAGGTTGTTGACTTCTTTATGAAATTTTCTGTTATATCCTTATGTAATAATGCGTTATACTACACGTACATATAACAAAATCTTTTCTGGGTTTTCAACCTTCACTTAATTAGCACTGAAGCGTTATTTTTACTCTGTAATTAATGCTAAGTTGTATCTTATGGATTGTTAATGTTAATAGGGCTTAACTATTTACGACGAAAATATGCGTCGTTTTTCCCGTGTCTTGGATCAACTCCAAAGAAGAGAAGATACTTTCTATGTCGTCTCATTAGCAGTCGAAAATCAACTTTTGCTTTCCGCAAAAGCAAGCAATGCCAGTTCAAGGCCCAAAATGTCATTTCTCATGCCATGGAAAAATGGTAAGTTGACAACTCAATTGTTTGTGAATGACATATTATGTCTTTCCATTGACTTTAAAAATAGTTTGCACACAAAAGTAGTTAGAACAATAGGATGTAAATAACTATAAAATATTTTTGTATGAATAATAGACACGCTTGGAGGAAAAGAGGAAGTTATGCAAATCGATTGTGAAGTAACTCAAGTATTCAATCTCAACACTCGAAAGCAGAAACGTGGTTAAGAAAAGAAATTTTGAAATAGAATGATCTACGCTCATTCTATTTCAAACAAGCAAAAGGGTTTTGGTTATAAAGCTATGCAATTTCCAGAAGACAATGTAGATTAAAAGTAGAGATTTTTTACGGGTTGTCCATTGCTCTATATGGAATGTTAAGAATTATACATTTGTATTAAATATGTACGGAGAGTGGTATTTTGTAGACTGTAGTAACTAGTAACTATATTATATCTTGGTTAATCACAATTATCATAGTATCCAACTATGTAGATGGAGGAGGCAACTTTACTCTTCTGTACAATACTTAATTCTTATTATATTTATCAATTTCTGTGAAAACTTCACTTATTCACTCTTTACAACTTGGCATTTCATTCTATTGTGTTCTGATGTTTTACTCAATGCTTGCAGATTCTTTCCTATCAAATTCTGTGGAATGGTATTCAATATTTCTTGGGTTTTGTACATACTTCTTAACTAGTGGTTATTATTGATAATATTCAAGCATGGAGAGAATGGATCATAGTTCAAATACATTTTTATAGCTGAAGCGGTGACATTTCCTATTTATTGAGGGTAAATCTTTAACAGGCTGCAATTACAATGTAACGCTGAATTTTGAAACATTTACAATTTAATTTATTCCATCACACGCCTAATGATACATGCGCACATCTCCTTGAATGTAATATTTTAATCCCAAATCCGCTATCAGGAAGTTTAATAATGGAGAATGCAAGAATTTTGCATTTTCCAAATGATTGCAAAGGAAGCAAATAATTAAAAACCTGCAATTGTAATTTATTAGTATTCCTAGTCTCGTAAATGGCACTGTTCTAGCATATATATAGAGTTCATTGTATTGAATGACAATGCTATTTGTTAAAGTTTATATACGTTATACTGTCAGCTCAGCACATACACAATCAGTTTTTGGTGGGAAGCAAGCGCCAGGTCATTAAAACGGAAACTGCTACAATTATTCTATTGTAGATAGTTTATAAATTGAAAAATAAAATGTGAATTTTATTGTAGATCTAATAAAGTCTGTAAATAAATTGAACCGACGCGACATTTGTATAGGGAAGGATCTCCAAGAAGATAACTGTTAAAATGTTCCGTTATGTTACGTTAAGTACAGGAGCGAATAATTTTATAAATGACTGAAGTCCTGTTGAAATACAAAAAGAAGCATTTGTCTTGTTTATTGTCAGTAATTCCAAAAATATTTACATAATAAACCATTTATTATGTATTTAGTGATTCACTCTGAAATTGCTAATTAGTTAGTAGTGATTAATATGTAGCTATTATTTGTTTTGTTTGAAACTTAATGACTATATAAAGTTAGATAGCTATAGATATTCACATAACATTGTTATGTACCCGCATGTAGTAAAAAACCCAATCAGAAATAATTTGGTATCGAAGTAGAATTACAGAAATGTAATTGTAATTGTGCGAGCAATTAAATGAATTGAGATGTGTATTTTTGGTCAAAAGTATATACGGATGACGGAAACAGTATGCAAACCAACTACAGTTTAAATAAGTTGTACTGGTGTTGTGGTACTGTATTAGCGAATTGGAAGATAAATAATTATTCTCTTTGGAAAATGTTTCGAAATTAAAATATTATGAAATGAAATTCAGAGCATACAAATGAATGTAAAAGAAATACAATGATACTACATACGTACATTATAAATTATGTTATATCTAATTATTTAGAAGCTTTTGTGTTAACTTGGTGCGTACAACTTGTCTTAACTTATAATAATGTAATAATTACACTTTAATGATATAAACTGCTATTTATGTTCACAATTAATATTTATTACAAATACAAATGCAGTATATAACACAAACCGAAGAAACTTACCATACATACATGTAAAATGCTACTCGACTCGTTTACTAAAAAAATATAACTGCTAACAGTACGTTTGGTTTTGAATGGATTGTATTTTTTCATTAATCTTTTAATTTTAAGGAATGTATATCATTGGACTTTGTGACCAAAAGAAGGACTACTAATAATGACTGACGCTGTCGCATGATTGCATATTTATAAAAGAGACTGCAAATTCTAAAGTGGTCACACAGGGAAGTTTTCTATTTACTATATTATTACAAAGATGAGAAAATATATTATTATTATTGTTTTATTGCAAATATATTGGCATTATTGGCGGAAAACAAATTGTATGTGGATAAAAATAAATATTATTAATCCTCATGAATTTCTAAAGCAATAATTGCGCAGGTGTTGCACATGCAGCCTTACATAACTGTTTGTTCGACTAAATACTATTGTAGTAGTAAATACTACATTAAGAAGTGGTTAGATGATAACTATAAGAGATCGATGCATCTCTCACTCCATGTATTTTGACAGGTTAAAAGCATGAAAAAATAACTTTAGCTTGTTTAAATACATTATTATTGATGTTTAATCGGGATTGCACTAATTAGTGCCAGGATAAAGAAGATGGACCCTAAACTCACTTCATAATTTTGATAGAAATAAGCAATATTATATAATGACTATTAATGACAGATACTTAAGGGCTAACTTATGTAATATTATTGACCGAACTATGCAATTAAATTCAAGACCGCAGTTTATGAATCATGAATTGAATATATACAGTGCATTACATCATATAACTATAATTTTGTAGTGTCAATAGTGTAGGTATCTTTAGTATTTGGTGGTACTGAAAATAATGTAACCTATAAGTACTATTTGGGATGTA
>JAAAYG020046364.1:0-25835 GCA_009936455.2 Tomocerus minor
AGGATTTAAACCTAGACAATGATCATAACATACTCTTATGCAAAACTTGTTCTTATCTAGTAGCTGAAACTTATCGATTGCAAAAGAATTTAGAAAGTTTCAGTCATTCACAATCTTTACTGCATTTTGCCAAACAGCTGTGTACATCCGACAATAGAAATTCTCCTCACTTCAATTCTCAAGGAAATGTTGAAGAATCTGATTTAGTAAATCAGGATGAAGATGTTGACAATGTTAGTTTCAATGATTTCCCTTTCGGTGATGATGGGAGTGGAAAAGAAGGATGTGACGAAAATTCCGGCGATGATGAAATCGAAATCAAGTATGAACCTACTCCAGATTTACCGAAATCTCATAATAAAAATCAGAATGAACTTCGTGTTGTCCTTCATAAAATTTCTCAGCCCACCCTGAATAGTGTTCTGAACAGAAAACAAGTTATTAGTCAAGAAAATACGTCTAAAAAGCGAAAGAACAGTAAACCAGCTGAAATAAAGACAAAAAGTAAGTTTTTTCTGCTCATATTTATTTGACTTGGTTATTTTGATAAAATTTTGTTAGTTTTTCTTAATTTTTATCACAATAGTAATTGTGATTGTGATTAATAAAAAAATATTATTAAAATTATTTTTATTATCTAGATTGTGAGAAACGTAGTACAGTGGATGCTAATGTTGTTTCACGATCATTAAAGCCGAGGCGAACGCCCACGCAGAAGACTGCTAACAAAAGCAATCTGAAAGGGTGCGAAGATAATGTCGATAGCGCAAAGGGTTTCAAATCGTCAAAAAAAGCCACTGTTAAAGAAAAAGGAAAAGTTATTATTAAAAAAGAAGTTCTAGAACCTAACTCAGAAGATTCTGTTAAAACTTCGTCTAACGATGTCGACAAAAATGATGAATCGGCTGAAAAAACCCCACCAAAAAGTAAGTTAAAAAAAACTTTTAAACTGACAATTAGTTTAATGTACACCAATTTTTATTAAATTAATAATGAATTGCTTTATTATATAGAGAAGAGAGAGAAACGAGTAGAAAAAGACGAAAGTGAGGGAATCCCGATTGAATACAAATGTAAATTATGTCCAGAAGTATTTTCTAAGCGCTATAATTTAGAGATTCATAAACGTATACACAAAACGCGAATACCAACGCCAGCTAACCCCGAAGAACCATATAAGTGCGAACTTTGTGGAAAGATTTGCCAAAATTTTCGTAACTACAAATATTATCACTTAAGACGTCAGCATCGCGAAAAATATAACGTGCCTTGTCACGTTTGCGGTAAATCGTTTTTGCGGCGTTACCTTCTTATTCATCTAAGAACTGTACACCTGGATGAAGAACAGAAAGAGAAAACAAAAATGGAGTGCAAAATATGTGGAAAGAAATTTCTAAAGGCTGCCATAAAAATGCACATGAAAGTTCATGATGAGGATCGGGAAAAGTTTGAGTGTGAAACTTGCGGCAATTCTTACTGTAACAAGCAGAAGTACCAAATGCACAAGCTTTTGCATGACCCAAATCCAGAATTTTCGTGTAAAATTTGTGGGAAATATTTTGCTGGTAAATACGCTTTACAAAGACATGAGCTAAGACATGATAGCAATAAACCTTTCGCCTGTGATATTTGTGGGAAAGGTTTCGTTGCCAATTATTTACTGGCTCGACACAAAGTTATGCATCAAGAAGAAAGGCCTTTCCAGTGTCTGAAATGTGGAAAGGGTTTCAAAAGTGCTGAGTACTTAAGCATGCACGATAAAGGGACCCATGGAGGAATTAAACAAGCCCCAAAGGATTATTCTTGCTCCATATGTGCAAAGATATTTAAAACCAAAAAACAGCTGGATGTGCATACTGATGCTGACCATGATATTAAAAACACTTTATATTGAACATCGGCATGAAGTCACAATCACAATACCCGAAAAATCTTGTTCGTCAAGATTCAAGAACTTCTCCTCCTCCTCCTCCGTGTTCAGCACCTAAGTTGTGAGTTGCAAAATTAAATTCTAAACTGCTACAAAAACAATTGAGCCTTTTTTTATTTCGATGAAGTGAATAGTTATGTATGGGTGTATGTTTTTATTTCTGTAACGTGCAAAATAAAGTGTGTCGCGATTCCTCACTCATTAGCATTTAATGTATTTATTAGATACCTGTAATTATTAAGCTTTATCAAATAAGGAATGGTCTGAGGACAAAACCATTGCAATTTATCCCATACATTACGTGGAATAAATTACTAATAACTGTATCCTCTGATTCACAGATGAAAGTTAGAAATAATAGGACGTAGGCGCTACCGTTTGGGGACACGATATGAAACTCATCGGAATCTTCCCTAGTTTATGCACGATAAGCTTTCATCACGAAATTCCTAAAATTAACTGTTTTTTTAATCTACTTTTGGCCCTGAGTAATAGTACACTGTCTCCAACCTTAAATGCACCTGACAAAGGACTCGGTTAACCAGCCATTCGGGTAATTCCTCTTATTCCTTTTTGGAAGAAATTCTATTTTTCCTATATTTTAAGGGAGCATTCTATGTAGGGGAACATTCTACAATTCCGTTGAGATCAGTTTTTATCTTTCTACGTCTAAAATATAGGAAAAGTAGAATTTCTTCCAAAAAGGAATAAGAGGAATTACCCGAATGGCTGGTTAACCGAGTCCTTTGTCAGGTGCATTTAAGGTTGGAGACAGTGTACTATTACTCAGGGCCAAAAGTAGATTAAAAAAACAGTTAATTTTAGGAATTTCGTGATGAAAGCTTATCGTGCATAAACTAGGGAAGATTCCGATGAGTTTCATTTCTTGTCACCAAACGGTAGCGTCTACTTATTGGAGTCTGGATGGAACATAAAACATAAAAATGTTTTCAAGAAAATATCCAAACTATAATTATATATAGTTTTCGATTGCTTTGATCGATTTTCCTGACAATTGTAATGAAATTACAATTGGAGGATTTTAAAAAGCTATGCTGCAACGATCAAATCCAAGTTCAATGAAAGGGACAGAAACGCACCAACAAGGAAGATCTTATGTTGAACGAATGAAACAAATCTTGAGCGGCAGTATCAAATTCCATTTAAAAATCTTCCTCCTAAAGCTCCAAAATATCTGTCATTTAATTTTTGAAAAGAATTCCACTTAGTAAAATGTATCCTTTTCCGGAGAACTTGTCAATTAATTTGAATTTGTGTGTAAATTGTAATAACGAGGGAAGTAATAATGAAATTAATATTGTCACCAACACGGAAGTTGCAGATACAGATATTCTAAACGTAAAAGTTTTAGGAGCTCTAGAGTATCTTTATAATATTCCATGGAATAATTTTACTGACAAATTAAAAAAACAACCTGGAATTAATAAGAATTTAGACGTAGATAACGATCAGAAAATTCTCCTATGCCAAACGTGCACTCCTTTAGTAGCAGAAAGTTATCGACTGCAAAAGAATTTAGAAAGTTTCAGTCATTCACAATCTTTACTGCATTTGGCCAAACAGCTGTGTACATTTGACAATAGAAATTCTCCTCACTTCAATTCTCAAGGAAATGATGAAGAATCTGATTTAGTAAATCAGGAGGAAGATGTTGACAATATTAGTTTCAATGATTTCACTTTCGGTGATGATGGGAGTGGAAAAGAAGGATGTGACGAAAATTACGGCGATGATGAAATCGAAATCAAGTATGAACCTACTCCAGATTTATCGAAATCTCATAGTAAGAATCTGAATGAACTTCGTGTTGTCCTTCATAAAATTTCTCAGCCCACCCTGAATAGTGTTCTGAACAGAAAACAAGTTATTAGTCAAGAAAATACGTCTAAAAAGCGAAAGAACAGTAAACCAGCTGAAATAAAGACAAAAAGTAAGTTTTTTCTGCTCATATTTATTTGACTTGGTAATTTTAATTTTGATAAAATTTTGTTAGTTTTCCATAATTTTAATCACAATATTAATTGTGATTGTGATTAATTAAAAAATAATTATTATTAAAATTATTTTTATTATCTAGATTGTGAGAAACGTAGTACAGTGAATGCTAAAGTTGTTTCACGATCATTAAGGCCGATACGAACGCCCACTCGGAAGACTGCTAACAAAAGCAATCTGAAAGGGTTCGAAGATAATGTCGATAACGCAAAGGTTTTAAAGTCGTCAAAAAACGCTGCTGTTAAAGAAAAACCAAAAATGGATGAAAAAGAAGTTCTAGAACCTAACGGAGAAGATTCTGTTAAAACTTCGTCAAACGATGTCGACAAAAATGACGAATCGGCTGAAAAAAACCCACCAAAAAGTAAGTTAAAAAAACTTTTAAACTGACAATTAGTTCAATGTACACCAATTTTTATTAAATTAATAATGAATTGCTTTATTATATAGAGAAGAGAGAGAAACGAGTAGAAAAAGACGAAAGTGAGAAAATCCCAATTGAATACAAATGTAAATTATGTCCAGAAGTATTTTCTAAGCGCTATAATTTAGAGATTCATAAACGTTTACATAAAACGCGAATGCCAACGCCAGCTAACCCCGAAGAACCATATAAGTGCGATCTTTGTGGAAAGATTTGCCAAAATTTTCGTAACTACAAATATTATCACTTAAGACGTCAACATCGCGAAAAATATAACGTGACTTGTCACATTTGCGGTAAAACGTTTTTGCGTGTCTATCTTCTTACTCATATAAGAACTATACACCTGGATGAAGAAGAGAGAGAGAAAACAAAAATGGAGTGCAAAATATGTGGAAAGAAAATTCAAAAAGCTACGATAAAAAAGCACATGAAAGTTCATGACGAAGATCGAGAAAAGTTTATTTGCGAGTGCTGTGGAAAAACATATCAGAATAAAGAGAAACTACAACTGCACAAGCTTATGCATGACCCAAATCCAAAATTTTCGTGTAAAACTTGTGGGAAATATTTTGCTGGTAAATACGCTTTACAAAGGCATGAGATGAGACATGATGGCGACAAAGCTTTCGCCTGTGATATTTGTGGAAAAAGTTTCATTGCCAATTATATGCTGGCTCGACACAAAGTTATGCATCAAGAAGAAAGGCCTTTCCAGTGTCTGAAATGTGGAAAGGATTTCAAAAGTGCTGAGTACTTGAACGTGCACGATAAAGGGACCCATGGAGGAATTAGACAAGCTCCAAAGGATTATTCTTGTTCCATATGTGCAAGGATATTTAAAACCAAAAAACAGCTGGATGTGCATACTGATGCTGACCATGATATTAATAACACTTTGTATTGAACGTCGGAATGAGGTCACAACCACAATACCCAAAATATCTTGTTCATCAATAACTTATAAAATCCTCCGTGTTCAAAGCTATTGCAGCTAAAGTCGCGAGTTGTAAAATTAAATTGTAAATTACGCAAAAACTATTTAGCCTTTTTTATTTTGATGAAGTGAAAAGTTATGTATGGGTGTATATTTTTATGGCAGTAACGTGGAAAATAAAGTATATCGCGATTCCTCATTAGCATTTCATGTATTTATTAAATACCTATAATTATTAAGCTTTTATATCAACTAAGGAATGTCTGAGGACATAACCATTGCAATTTATCCCATACATTAGGTGGAATAAATTACTAATAACGGTCTTTTCGATAAATGCTAAAGTTATCAAAAAGACAGTTAAATATAATACCTCTGATTCACAGATGAAAGTTAGAAATAATAGAACTTAACTTTGTAGGGGAACATTCTACAATTCCGTGGAGAACAATTTTTATCTTTCTACGTCTAAAACTATAGGAAAAGTAGAATTTCTCCCAAAAAAAAATAAGAGAGGAATTATGACAACGGAAGGATGCAGTTTCCATGAGGGCGCTTCTTAATTCTCGAAGTGCATTCTGGAGAAAGCTTTTCAGCGTCCGCCTCCCCCTCTGCTTCTTGATAAATTACAGAATCCGCAATAAAAGTAGAGCATTTTGACGAGCCTATATAATAATGATAATAATATAGCGACACGCGAATGGCTAGTTAACCGAGTCCTTTGTCAGGTGCATTTAAGGTCAGGTATATACGGTGTACTATTACAAAAGGCCAAAAGTAGATTAATAAAACAGTTAGTTTAAGGAATTTCGTGATGAAAGGTTTTCGAGCATAAACTAGGGAAGCTTCCGCCGATGAGTTTCAAATCGTGTCAACAAACGCTAGCCCCTACTGATACTGGAGTCTGGATGTAATATCATAAAAATGTTTTTCAAAAAAAGAAGTTTCAAACTATAATTCCAATTTGTTTTCGATTGTTTTGATCGATTTTCCTGACAATTGTATTAAAATTTCACTTGGAGGATTTTAAAATGCTATGCCGCAACGTGGCTGCAAAGAAAAAACCAAAGTTCAATGAATTTTAGGGGCACAAAAACGCAACAAGGAAGATCTTATGTTGAACGAATGAAGCAAATCTTGAGCGGCAGTATCAAATTCCATTTAAAAATCTTCCTCCAAGAGCTCCAAAGTATACACTCATATCATTTAGGTTTTGAAAAGAATTCCACCTAGTAAAATGTATCCTTTTCCGGAGAACTTGTCAATTAACTTGAATTTGTGTGTAAATTGTAATAACGAGGGAAGTAATAATGAAATTAATATTGTCACCAACACGGAAGTTGCAGATACAGATATTTTAAACGTAAAAGTTTTGGGAGCTCTAGAGTATCTTTATAATATTTCATGGAATAATTTTATTGACAAATTGAAAAAACAGTTTGGAAACAAGGATTTAAACCTAGACAATGATCATAACATACTCTTATGCAAAACTTGTTCTTATCTAGTAGCTGAAACTTATCGACTGCAAAAGAATTTAGAAAGTTTCAGTCATTCACAATCTTTACTGCATTTGGCCAAACAGCTGTGTACATCCGACAATAGAAATTCTCCTCACTTCAATTCTCAAGGAAATGATGAAGAATCTGATTTATTAAATCAGGATGAAGATGTTGACAATGTTACTTTCAATGATTTCCCTTTCGGTGATGATGGGAGTGGAAAAGAAGGATATGACGAAAATTACGGCGATGATGAAATCGAAATCAAGTATGAACCTACTCCAGATTTACCGAAATCTCATAATAAAAATCAGAATGAACTTCGTGTTGTCCTTCATAAAATTTCTCAGCCCACCCTGAATAGTGTTCTGAACAGAAAACAAGTTATTAGTCACGAAAATAAGTCTAAAAAGCGAAAGAAGAGTAAACCAGCTGAAATAAAGACAAAAAGTAAGTTTTTCTGCTCATATTTATTTGACTTGGTAATTTTAATTTTGATAAAATTTTGTTAGGTTTTCCTTAATTTTAATAACAACAATTGTGATTAATAAAAAAAATGTTATTAAAATTATTTTTATTATGTAGATTGTGAGAAACGTAGTACAAGAGAAACTAAAGTTGTTTCACGATCATTAAAGCCGAGGCGAACGCCCATGCGGAAGACTGCTAACAAAAGCAATCTGAAAGGGTGCGAAGATAATGTCGATAGCGCAAAAGGTTTCAAATCGTCAAAAAAAGCCGCTGTTAAAGAAAAAAGAAAAGTTATTATTAAAAAAGAAGTTCTAGAACCTAACGAAGAAGATTCTGTTAAAACTTCGTCTAACGATGTTGTCAAAAATGATGAATCGGCTGAAAAAACCCCACCAAAAAGTAAGTTAAAAAAACTTTTAAACTGACAATTAGTTCAATGTACACCAATTTTTATTAAATTAATAATGAATTGCTTTATTATATAGAGAGGAGTGAAAAACGAATACAAAAAGACGAAAGTAAGAAAATCCCAATAGAATACAAATGTAAATTATGTCCAGAAGTATTTTCTAAGCGCAATACTTTAGCGATTCATAAACGTACACACAGAACGCCAATACCAGCTAACCCCGAAGAACCCTATAAGTGCGAACTCTGTGGAAAAATTTGCCCCAACTTTCGTAACTACAAATATAATCACAGACGTCAGCATCGCGTAAAAAATAACGTGACTTGTCACATTTGCGGTAAATCGTTTTTCCGTACTTATTTTCTTACTCATTTAAGAACTATACACCTGGATGAAGAAGAGAAAGAGAAAACAAAAATGGAGTGCAAAATATGTGGAAAGAAATTTCCAAAAGCTACAATAAAAAAGCACATGATAGTTCATGATGAAGGTCGAGAAAAGTTTATTTGCGAGTACTGTGGAAAAACATATCAGAATAAAGAGAAACTACGACTGCACAAGCTTATGCATGACCCAAATCCTAAATTTTCGTGTAAAACTTGTGGGAAATATTTTGCTGGTAAATACGCTTTACAAAGGCATGAGATGAGACATGATGGCGACAAAGCTTTCGCCTGTGATATTTGTGGAAAAAGTTTCATTGCCAATTATATGCTGGCTCGACACAAAGTTATGCATCAAGAAGAAAGGCCTTTCCAGTGTCTGAAATGTGGAAAGGGTTTCAAAAGTGCTGAGTACTTGAGCATGCACGATAAAGGGATCCATGGTCAAAAGGATTATTCTTGTTTCGTATGTGGAAAGACATGTAAAACTAAAACACTACTGGATATGCATGTTAATGCTGACCATATACCCCAACAATAAATAAGCTTTTGTTTTTATAACTGCCTTTAACTTGAAAAATAAAGCATCCATTCTAATACTGAAAAAATTCTTAAAAAAATATAGTGCTATTCTTAATTATCTGCAGGCATACACTTTTGATCGATTTACATATAATTTGCATTTAATTTAAATGAATCAACCAGTAAATTAAATTCTTAAATCTTTAGCCGTTTGCCATTTATCGCTTCTTAAAAATTCCATAATTCAATTACAAATAGCACTTGAAGACATTGAAGGCAATAAAATGGAGGAAAATATGTCCTAATTCTTGGAAAAATAACAAGATATTGTAGTTTAAAGACAAATACTTTATTTCAATTCGTATCCGACTGCACAATGCATAATTTTTATTAGTGTTACAATTTACAAATGTCATAAAAGTACACAAAAACAGAATAATAATAAGATACTTTTTTTCGAGCATGCCCTTATCATATCAATTTAACGTAAACTGACGAGACGATATGACGATAAAATGTAAATTAGAAATTATAGTCCTATATTAAACATTTATACTGTCAGAAATCATTTTGCAAGGTTTCATTTCAGGTCCTTTAGTTGATTGAATTCCTCTGCGCTGATTCCAACACCTTTACCATCTTGAAAGACGTAGTAGGGAGCTTTCTTGTCAACGTAGGTAGACATCAATGCTTTTTCAGATCTTTCCACTGGCATAAAGACATACTGTCCAATAATGAACTTTTCGACACATGGTTGCCATTTTAGCATTAATTGTACAGCATTATCATCGTATTCGCTGATGTAGCCGTTAGAAATAATTAGCTGCTTCGTTTTAATTAATTGAATGAATCCCTCCGCATCTTGGAATGAATAATTCTTAAGTATAAGACAATCCAGTTGAAGCTGATTTGAGGTTGGGACTATATTGATCTTTTCCAGAGTAAGTCTCCTTACAGACTGCGGTATGAGTTCCATATTTAATTGGGTACAGTTGGATCTTGTGGGTGACTCTAATGTGAGATCAGTGAGAGTAGAGACTTGAGAAAAAAGTTGGAGATCCTCAATTTTTATTGGAAGCAACTCAAGGGATTTCAAATTTGTCAAGTTTTGTGCATCGGAATGTTGGAAGAACGTTTGATTTAAGATCAGTTTTTCAACGGAGCTTGGCAGATATGAGAGATCAACAACGCTAAGTTTAACGGTCAGACATTTAATATCCATCGTTGTAGAGCCAGGAAAAACAGGGGCTCTTGGTTGATCCGGAGTTGTGAGCCTGAGTCTATCAACTATGCAGTTCTCTACTTTCCAGGTGGATGTCATCCAATCGCCGGCTGCAGTGTAAAACAATTCCAGAGTTTTTAAATTTGCAGGACCAGATAAATCAAGAAAAATCTCCGAATTAGCGTTGGCATTAATAAGTGCAATTTTCTTGGCTTCAGTGAAATTAAAGGCCTCCTTCAGAATAAAACTGTTGTCAACTGACACGTTTTCCAAATGAATCTCTTTAATGTAAATCTGTTTCTTTTCTCGCTTGGTGAAACTACAGTTATATAAAATCAAAATTTTGATCGATACAAGTTGATCGCCGTCAACTTCGAATTCCGTTTTCGGCAACTTATCACTCCTGATGTACAATTTTGTTAGATTTGCCGGATTAAAGATATCCAATTTGAAACGAGTTGTAAGTTTAGTTTCTCCAAGTAAAGTAATGTAGGTGAGGGATAATTCTTTTGCAGAATTTTCGATTGCTTTCAATGCAGCAGTAAATCTCTCTGTCATCCAACACTGTCCTTTGATTATGAATGCCTCAAAAGGAGTGTCCTGTAACGCATGGTTAAAAACCGCAAAATAACTCTTGGATGACCTAGAGTTAAAGATCAATTTCCCGATATCCACATCTTCTCCTTCAATATGGGCAGTTTGACTCCGGTGACGGGCATGAAAACAAATACTCGTCTTCGGAGCAATATGGTAATCACTGATTACATCGTTCCATCTCTTACAGACGAGACGACTGCGTCTTAAATCTTTATAATCCAGATTTTTGAATATCTTGTCAAGCACCTGTACGAAAAATATACAATGAAATGGAAAATGTTATTACTTCCAATCAAAATATTCAAGTACATTTGAAAAATACTACCATTTCAAAAACATAAACTTATTATTTATAGAATAAAATAATAAAGAATTTAATGAGGTACCAGATCTGGAAATCCATAAGGATGCGGCATGGTCAATAACAACGTCTCCTTTCTTGGTGCGTAAACTGATAACTTAATAACTTCTTTGCTTGTTTTTCAGTAAAAGCCGAATTGGATTGCCTTCTATAAAAGGAAGCTTCGCAGCTATCTTCGCTGTTCTAGAAGAAAATGTCGAATTGCGTCATAAATTCAGAACAAAATAAGGCAACACCCGAAATACCTTAAAATACTTACTTTGCAAAAGGTATAAATTCCTTACCTTGTGCTTACTTCAATACTGTGAACATTCGGAACCTTGAATCGTCAACGTCATCACCATTATAAGTTTTATTACGATTTGTTTATTTTAACTACTTCCACGTTTGCATTCCAAAAAAAGCTATTTTAAATATTCCATGTCAATGTTTCATTATATAGTTGCTCGTGATTGCATCATGCATGCCAAAAACTACTGCTCTAGCCAAGCATTGCAAAAAATATCGACTTTGGAAGGAAATGCTATAATTTCACACTTTATTAGAATTATCCTGCATGTGACATCTGTCTGTTTCTTTTTCCTTGGACTTTAATAATGCAAGCATCCTGTGGGGTTACACAGAAACTGGAACGTTACCAACTTACATGAATGATGGATGCATAGTGTTTTTAAAAATCCATGAGTTGGGATTTTTTTTGGTAAAATTCTTTGCATATCGCAATTTTATTCTACTGGGTATTTATGGCAAAACTCCATTGAGACTGTATTTAAAATAAGCAGTATCTATCTACATTTCATGCAACTTCATTTCAGTTTTAGATTGACAAATCTTTTGGAATATTAAAAAAATTTGGTTTTTTAAATTCCTTTAAAATTTTATAGACAAACTTTTAAATATTTGATTGTACTGGCACAGTGACACGAAGTAATTAAATATCATAGTAATTGTCGGACGAACATTTGGGTGATAGAAAGAAATATTATTATTTGGGTAGTAATATTTTTTATGTTTGATGCATAGTCGGTAATAATTATATTTATTCGGTCATGATCGATATATAATAACAAACAAGTAACTTTCTTATCTAGTAATTGCACGAAAGCCTTTAATTTTAGTTTGCAACAATGAATTTCATGCAAAGCATTTCTTTGCAGTTCATGTATTGTATATAATATACGGTGAGTGTATTGCTTACCTTGCCACTGCAATGTAAATAACAAGATTGGTAAGATAGGAATTTTTGTGTATCTGCATTCTCCATCTACATTTAAGTCTGTCTTCTAGTAGCTATAATTTTAGTGATTTCTAGCATGTTCTTGATTTATGATAATATTAGACATTGTCATTAACTAAAACTTTACAATGCACAAAAGTTTTTCATTTCAGGATAACTAATAGTATTAGAATTTAGTACAATTTTCTTTCCTGTCAATTTTCAATAAAACAAATCAATTCTGTACAATAATCGTAAGTCATGATTTTCATTAGATTGTATCCTGAATCCTGCTATTCCAAAAATTATATTCACTTGAAGTACAGCAATTATTGGCATCGATATTTCGACTTTTTTTTACATTATTTGCGTGAGTTACGTTAAAAAATGCCATTGCATTTAGTGGAACAATTTAGTGCTATATAAAATCACACTACCGATGGCCTGAAAATTTTCAGTTATGATTTAATTATAATAGGTACCGGGTACTACTAAACTATAGTTCTACACCCAGGGTATCAATAAAGTTCCTTATCCAGGATTTTAAAAAACCTTTCAATGACAACTGTTGATTTACAATCATTTAAAATAAGCTCACAATATTATTTTAGTTTTGTAATGCGGGAACTCTGACTTGTCTTAATATATTTTCTGGAGGGCACAACCAGGAAGTGGGGCTTCGCAAAAGCTCAAGTTACAGGAATTGTATAGCTAAATTGAAAATTATTATATAATAATTAATACCCTTCGCATTATCCATTTTCCATTAATTTAATAATTGTAAAGTTTTTTTCTTTTTAGTGCTATATTTTTCCTGTGGATTCATTAGAAGATTTAAGTAATTTCCTTCCCGTAGAATTTTAAAAAAATTTTGCAAATGATTATATAATAATTAATACCCTTCGCATTATCCATTTTCTTTCAATTTACAAATTGCAAAATTTTTCTGTTTTTAATGGTATATTTTTCCTGCGGATTCATTAGAAGATTTAGACACTTTCCTTGCCCGTTTAATTTAAGAAAATCTTCGCAAAATACAAAACTTTGAATGATTTCGAAATTAAAGCATTTTGCAACAGTTTATCATTTTCCACGGTCATAGTAGAAAAATTTCGATTTACTCACAGATTTCATAATACTAATAATTTGACCAAAATAGCATTTTTCACTTATTATTAGCATTTTGGGCTTTAATTTGACCATTTATAATGCTTTATTCACTTTAAACTTTATATACCACAACCTTCACATATATTTTTCATTAAAATTCCTTCAAAATTTTTGTCATGATATTTTCATGGTCATTGTGGTAGCCCCTGGGAGTAGAACTTTTGGAAGATTTACAGGTAAACATTTTTTACCTTAGGAAAATTAGCAACACATTAAAATCATTCAGTACGAAAATATATAAACTCGGATAGTGAAATAATAAGAGCATTGGCACATATCTTAAGGAAAACATCACATGCAATATTTCACAGTAATCATTATCTACTACTAAAACCAGTGGATAAAATTGGGTAAAATTAACTCAGTATACTTCGTCGGTGTACATTAATTAATTAACTCTAGTAAACATAAAACAACATTAACTATTGCTTAAATTATCATCATAATTTGCATTAGATTAACAACCTTCGTGACAATTCTTTGAAATTTCTAGTCAAAAGCGTAAAGCATAAAATCAATGATTGTCCTACTAACAATACGTGCTCATTTCTAAAGGTACTTATTATTTTGATTTGAATGGATAATGTTGGTGAGTGAATCCTGAGCATACAATGGACTTACTCCGGTTCATTCGCATATAAAACTTCCCCACGCGGGTAACTGCAACTAATTTTAACCTCCGAATATTTATTTCGCTCTATAAACTGAATCAGATTATCCGGAACTTGATACTCATTTAAGCGAGCTTTCCGCCCCTTCAATTTCCCAAGAGCATCCTGGACACCTTGGACGGTAAGCTGATTACACAATCTCGTTTCGAAATAATGCACATCCATATCCTCAACAATTTTCTTCAATGACCTATCCGTAATCTGTAATAAATATAATCACAAATTAATAAAATATTAAATCTGGGCTCAGTATGTATTATTTGTTTGTATATTTAATTTTTTAAAGTTTATAACAGACTTTATTTAAATATTTACTTTATTTTAATATATTTTTTAACATCATATATTTTTTTAGAAAAATGTCTAATAATTTATTGTTCTGTAGTGTAAATGCAATTAATTAAAGAAAAACTTACACCGTATGATACGATAAGCAATTTTTTGATTTCTCTACATTTGGACAATCCGTAGATTATAGATATATCTGTTATATTTGACGATCCAAGCTCCATTGCCTTAAGACCTGCAAATAAAACAACAAAAACGTCAGTTTTCCTAAATATTGGTGTCTTCCAATTAATTCTATTTGAAATTATCATTTCATTTAAATTTTTTATGAATAAAAATGGCGAATACATTTGAAATTTCCGATCCAAGGTGATTTCCCACGGAATTTAGCAACTACTTGATCATCCGCTTCTCCTTTTTTAGTTAGCAAATCTTTAGCTAAAATCTCACAGTATTCTTGACTAATTCCTGTGAATGCGGAGTCTGAGAATTTACATTCCATGAGAGACAGTGTTTCAATGTTGGGCAATCCAGCAAAAATAATTTTGAGAGATGAATCTGTCAAATATTCCAGTCTTAAATTTGTCAAATGTGGGAAAACGCGTGTGATGCCTCTAGCAGTGGGCAAGGTCAATCGTCTTGATTTTTCAAAATGAATATTAAGTTTTTTGAGTGGGAGGGGGCGGGTGAAATCGAAGTTGCTTTTAGAAAAGATGGAGTTGAAGTCAACTTTGGTCAAACTTAAAGTTTCCAATTGGTGTAAATGTTTGAGGAAGTTGATGGGTCCGATATAATCTTCAAGATAGAGGGATTTGAGAACATCTAAAAAGACGCACATGGTCATATTTTTGGCACAAGGGCCTCGTTTGTCGAATTTGATTCTGAGTTCAATAAGAGTGGAGCGGACACTCCTGAGTAAAATGGCCATAGTTTCTAAAGTGACATCAGGCATAAGGCAAGGCATATCCAGATATTTCAGCGGGAAAAGTTTAGCTGTCAACCGGAACAAAATGTTTGTGTTGTATTTAATTTTTAAATCAAAGCGCTCAAGTTTTCTTAGCGCCATTTCGTGTCCTTCGATCAAGTTGTCAATTGGTCGAATGTCGTAGAAAACCACTCCCGCTAAAATAATATCGAAGAAATCAAATCCGCGCAATTGCAAATCACCGATAATTGGAGCAGCTGGAGGAATATCAACGTCCATGACTTCATCTCTGTCTGGATTTTGCACCCAGATCCAATCTTCGTCAGAAGCAACAGCCTTCACATGACTAGTAAGCTCGACCAAATGGGGAGCTGCAAGGATGAAGTCCCTCATGAGAAAAACGCGCGCAAACGGATCTTCAACTCTCAAACACAATCTTCTGAGTTTGGGGCAAATCCTTTTCTTATTATGAAAAACGCTGTGTCTTCCAGTATTTGGGGTCCATTCATTTTCCTCAACTTCAAATATAAGCTCTTCGAGATTCGGAAGCTTTTCGAAGATTAGCTCTTCCAACAGAGCCTCAGTCCAACGGATTCGATTAAGTCGCAATGACTTAATGTCCGAACCCAAATTCGCAAAAAACAACTTGACTACACGCATTTCTAAACTCAATTTCGGACCTAGATGAAAACTTGTACAGAATTCAGGACGTCTCCCAAAAAGCCTATTATATTCTTTCATTTCATCACAACTTCGCAGTGTCACTTCGGATTTCGGGTAAAAAAATTTGCACGCTTCCGCATTCCATTGCCTTGAAACAAGACGGCACATTTGCAAGTCCTCGTATTTCAAATAGCTCATTATTTCGTTGACGATCTGCAAAAACCACAAATCATTTCCAATCTAAACTTAATAAAAAACAAATCATTTTCTTCGCAAAAAAAAAGTTATTTCCCGGAAACTTACATGAGGAATATAACAAGGATTCGGTTTCGGACATTGACGTCGACGAAACATCACTCTCCTCTGCTCCTTCATCACCTCCTGAGAATTCATGGTCGAGTATTCGAAAAACAATTTATCCAAACAACCACAATTTTAGTTGGGCATCAGTTGATGCTCACACAAGTGCAATGTTGTGATGTCACAATTTGCAAATTCCCTTCTGTCCAGCTTCATCACCTACAAAAACCATAAATCGATATATTGATTTCTACTATATCTACACAATGCATGTTACATTAATGATGCATAAATGCACCACATCGAAGTACACTAACATTATAGTCCTTTCCATTGTCTCAGTCACTAAATTATATATCTTAGTTTATGAGTATTTATTTTTTCCCATTTTACCTTGCATTGACATTTTCATGGGCTACAACAACCTTCATTTAAAGACATATTTGCTTTAAAAAACAACATCAGAGGATTTTTTAAAGCCAAGTCAACAGTAAAATCTGATATTTGACAATAGGACGGAATTTCCTCGTAATTCTTGATTATTTGACAGATTTCTTCAATTCACCACATGCAAGTACATGATTTTAATCTTGTATCCTACAAACAAAAGTAAAATCCGACATAATTAGACAATTTCGAATTAAATAAGACCAAATAAAAAATGCTTTATGCAAAATTTTAACGTTGTAATTATTATTAGTAAATATATTTAAGTTATATTATAAAAAAAATATATTTATATACATTGAAATAGGGAAAAGTTAGTTAAAAGGAGTATAATAATTAATTACTTAAGTATATAACTAGCTAGACAGTAGTGCACAGGACATTTAATGCACTGACCTGTTATTATATAACGTAGTTATGTCTCTAAAGGTAAATGTCTGCCAGTGTTTACCTTTATATAGTTGAATCTTTAGAATTTCTATATTTAGTGTACTACGTCGTGTGTGTAAATACGTGTAGTTTAGTACACGTATGTGTTATTGCATTTCTAAAGTAAATGTTATTGACAGCAAAGGGGTGTTATTACTGTCAATGGCATTTAGATTAAAATATATTTAAGCAATCCTTTTATTTTGCAGATATCTTAATTAGAGTTAAACTAGGGATTTTAGCAATAGAAATAAAGGAGACCATTTTAAAAGTTAAATGTGTATATAAGAAACTAAGTATAGTAGATGAACGTACTGAGTTAGTGCAGAAGAAAGAGTTAATTTGATTCGTCCATTGATTGGGCAGTGTACTTTGATGATTAGAAAATAAGTTGGAGCAATTATAACGTAATTGTTAGATATTTAGCTGTACCCAACGGGCAGCCAACAGCTGACAGCACTTTGTCTGACCTTATTTGTTATCCTCTGATTCCTCTGCTCTCGGCTCCTTGTTGTGCTTCTGTTATGTTCGCTTATTTATGGTGGTTAGTTCATTAGCTGCACAGAGCAGCCCTACTTTTTACAATATTAAATCCCTACACAGACAGACAAACACAAATCCACAATGTTAGCTTGGCCTATCTGCCTCCTGCCTCAGACTTCACACTCATTTCGATTTCTGCTCTTTAGCTTACTCACTCACATACTCTATGCTCAAACTGAGACAGACAAAATTATTTTATTTTACTTGCCAAAATATTTTTTTTTTACTTTTTTTATGCAAAACTAGATTTAGCACTTGCTAAAAGTCTAATTGAAATTCTTTGGACTCCTCTAAGATAATACAAAAAATATTTTGAACATATTTTCCTTCTAATAACCTTGTAACATCTTTCCAGGTAATTTTGTAGAATTTTGAAAGAAAAGCTAGGACAAAAACATTTGTCAGTACCTACTCCAGTCCTCATTTATGTCGCATTTCATATCAGCGTCATTATCATTATCATGCTATTTTCTTTTTACGCAGTCAACTCAAATATAATTTTTTGAATTGGAGAATTATTGTGACGGCAATGATAAAACGGTGGAGACTTGCACACAAAGCAAAGGGGTGACGCTGAACCAATCACAATTTATTCTTTCTTCAAAGCAATAAAAATGACTTCATATTTTTATCCTTCTAACTTGTCATACAATATAATACAATTTAAATGAAGTATGAGCCCTAATAAATTATTTTCTGTCACAGATAGTTTGGAGTTGAAAACACTTCATTTCTTAACTATATATTTATTCTCCGAATTTATTTAATTGCTCATTGTTTTGCTATCTTCAATTGTTTTTGTTAATTGCTTAATTGTTTTAATTTCTGTAATTGTTCATTTGTTTTAATTATGTGCTCATGAAATTATCACAGGGCAGAGTTGTGGTTTTACCATGAATAATAAAAGTGCGGATAATTCTAAACAATTTAGTGATAATGATAATGATAATCTGATGATGAATGATATGATATGATGAACCTGATAATGGACACACTCTTTATTATAACAAAAATATCTTGAAACTGTAATAATAATAATAATAATAATAATAATAATAATAATAATAATATGGTTATTCGGAAAAGGAATAGAAAAAGGAATGGCCAGAAGGGTATTTTAATAAATGGATAATAAAAAATAATGGCTTTTATTCAAAATATTTAATTTAAATAATTGCAATAGATAATTGCTTAAAACTGATTCTTCAATCTATATCAAGTTGTTTATATACATTTACATTCTACCTTAAAATGTGAATATGAATCTAGAAATAGAAGCTACAAATAATAGTGTTGATATTATTTGACAAAATCGATGATATCAGATTCCTATATTATTTCCTTATACCAACATTACTCATTACTCATTAGAAAGTTGAAATACAGAACACATGATTATTGTCGTTTTTGCTGTTAATGTCTTTTGATATAAAAAGTTAATTGTCATATCTGCGTAGACATAAAGAAAGAAAATAGCTTTTTGTTCATATCAGTTCATATAGCGAGCTCGTGTATTTGATTTGATATATTGCACTAGTGACAATGACATCTGATGCAGAAAAGGCTGATATATCTTTTTTCTACCTGTTATCTGTGTATTATATGAATGGTACAGCATTGGAGACATTGACATTGCGTGTTGATTAAATAAAATTTATTAGAAATTAGAAAAAACATTATAGTTAAAAATTATCTAAAAGAGTTAAGTATATTTGCTTACAGATAAGAACAATATACACAAACAATTAAATAATGAAACTTGTATTAGCGGAAGAGAGGACAAATACGAGTCTGCTCCTTATATGTAGGTAGATACTGTCACTGTCACTCCCACTATCGTTACATGAATGCGAAACATATAATTTTATTTAGCTTATCAACTTTTTTATCGAAATCAATGTTAAAATAGAAGAAAAGTCATTAATTTCACTTTCAGGTGTAGAAATGCGAGGGAAAACTTTTTCTGCTAAAAAGCGCATAGCTAATTGCATTAGTGGGATGGATTTTCTTTATATGTAGAATCTACAGCAGTAAGCTACAATATTATTATGATACACACATTGTCCAATGCCCATATACAGCTAATGTGTTTATAATAGCGCTATTCATGAGTGTTATCTTTAAAAATCAATTAGTCGCTCCCAACTTCCCAGACATAGCATTAACATGGACTGAGCAGGGAATAAACCTGACCTGGATATCCTTTTAATTATCATATGAACTTGTGTGTGTCTTTAGTAGTTTTATTCAGGAAACGCACAGTATAATGCAAGAATGTAACTATTGTAAAAGCTAACTTATAAAATCCTCATTGGATTTGCATAGAAATATGAAATTGTTGAACGAGAACGTTTTTAAAGTAATAATATAACTTTGCATGTCCATATAGAAGAGGACTCTCCATTAATATCGGCAAAATCCACAATATGGGGGAAAATCTCAGAAATTTCAAGATTTTTCTATTTATTTTCTTACTTTTACCTTTTCAATGCAAAACGAAATTCGAAAATTCTATCTTCTTTAATTCTATTACTACTCAAATGAAAAATGAAAATAAAACGCATGAATGAAGGACTTCCAAGGATATACCTACCTAACTCCAAAAACAAAATTTGAATTAGTTCGTTTAAATTTTGGTCTTTTCATTGCCTCAAATATTTAGCCGAACTGTGAGAATTAAATTCCAAATTACAATTACTTCAATATTAATTTAAAAATATTTGGAATTCATTCTCTAGGTAATTCCTTGTTCACATCATTCCATTTATTATTGAGAGCTGATCTCTTAGAAATATAAAATTGTTGCTGAAAAATGGAAAGGAATGAAAAAATGACGGCTATTAATGAATGTTCCCTCTTGGTATATCAAACATCACATAATTAGAGAATTAAGTATTTCTAATTGAAACGCAATAAGGGAAAGGGTGAAATAGACGAAAACTTTAAAAATGAAATTATTATTACTTATTCATTTCCTGAAATGAATCATGCACCTCCGCCTTTGTTCCTGTAATAATACAAACATATAATGTACATAGTAAATAAACCCCTATGATGAGTCAATGAGTTTCTTTAGGTCTCGAGATTGTTTCCCTGCCTTCTTGTTGTAAGAATAGGTAGTTTACCTTACCTACATATGTATGAGAATGTATATTTATGGCAATGAACTTACAACTCACAGTCTCATTGTCACTTGATATTGTCAGTTAGCGTTTACCCTTCTTCTCGGCCGGTTTGAAATTTACTTTCCATCATTATTTCGTTAAGAATTGTGAAGTTCAGTGTCAAAACTCAAAATTTCAACGAAAAGGAATCTTATACTTACTGTACACATTAATAATTCAATCAAATTACGATTGTTTACCTTAAACACGAGAAATTGCGGAATAATTAATCCAGAAGATTTTCCATAATTTTCTGCAGAAAACCTCAGGCGAATAAATTGTCAATTCCCAAAATTAAAATGGATTGTTGAAGAAAAAACTGTCAAATCAATAACTTGAGTTTTGAAGAGTGTCTGTTTTTCATTAAACACTTAAATAGAGAAGCGGATTTTGATATGTAGTCCAAACAAAGCTCTTAACAACATTTTTTTTTTATCTGGGAAGAAGCTTTGAACTATTTTTAGTTGAGAAAAAATGAATTTCTTGAAGATTTATGGTGTTGGAATATTTATTTTGGTATTTCTGACGGTGAACAGTGAAGGATCAGCCCAGTATCTCACAGGAATGGTTTTCTACCTCGCAAAATCAGTCCTGGATGGCGGATTGCCAGGAATCATCAGAACTATGCGAGCTGGTAAATGTAAGTCGATATCTCGGAATTTTCAACACTGCACAAAGTAAACAACGTAATCTTGACAGAAAAATTGCATCTTAGCCTAAATAATGCAATTACACTAATAACAAACCATTATTCATTTCTTTATTATTTGTTCAAGAAAAAAATATTCTTGACATTTTACTGAATATTTTCAAGTTTTTAATTTTTGGAATTGTTTTTGGAATTGAAAAAATGTGTGTATTTTTTTTTGATAAGAATGACTTTTTAAATTGACAGCTGTGCCATTTACTCCGGGGGTGCCGAGAGTGCCACGAGCAGATGATGAGATATCCGAAATGGCAAGAGCCAGGGAATCCGACAGTGATAATGTTCTGTCGGATAGTGAATCCAAAGTCCGTCGGTTGATTCGTCAGCTCTGGCCGGATCTTGACTGTGAAACTGACAACACATGCAAAGTTCCAGCAGATTCAGTTCTAAAGTAAGTAAAAGTTTAGTGTAGAGCTTTGTGCATTTTCCTCGCTCCGAAATAATGCTATTATAATTTAACGGCACATTTGGAATGGCAGAACATGAAAAGAACTTTGTTGTAGGAAGAAAGAGAGGGAAACTAGTGTAGAATAAAATAGGCTAATTAATTACAGAGACTAATGTTTATTAATGTAGTTTGGCATAGAAGAATGACTTTCTCTATCTACGCAAATTAGTCGGCCTGGACTATTTTATAGATTTAAACAAAAATGTAGCTTCTATAAAAGTTCTATATAAGTGTAAACAAAGAGAGTATTTTTGTCAGTTTTGAAAAGAATTATTCTGTAGCACGACAAGCATAGCAATTAGCATTATAAATCCTCTTCTCATAAACTATATACTTAATTAAAACAAGAAAGAGTCCGCCTCTGTTCTCTCAGTTCTCTGTAGCCTGCTCGTCAATAATTTAATTATCACGAATATGCTGTCTATCTATCTATAACTACCTTTTCATATAATTGTAATTATAAAAGGTCCTGAACTATAGAAATATACTCTCTCGATTGAAAAGGCTATTTTTAAACAGTGTAGCAAAGCAAAAGAGAATAGCTCCCGCATATAATTACACGAAACAATAATAATGAGTGCAAAATAAAATATCTGTAACGGATGAGGATGCATATATTGATGTGATCATGTCAGTCAAGTGAACATCCATTCATTCATTCATTCATAGTGCATTAGATTCTTAGAATTATCATCAAAAATTCTAGTTCACAATTATTGTAAGTGAAGTGTAGTCCTGAAATGGAATGGATTCATAAAAAACTTGCCAGGGAAAAATATGTTGATTCATTTTACTATTGACTCAGGTGTGTTACTGCATTGACTCAGATAATAATAATATGGTGTCGATTGTAATAAAAGTTGGAAGTCAATAAGGAACTTAGTGCGTAAAAATGCAGTAAAAATGAGTGTGCATGTCAAATGGCTATTGGCATTACTGGCAGTAGTAAGGGAATAATACTATACGAAGGCAATTAAGTGCTTGAGGTTACTGGGACAAGTTTTGCGATGATAGGGAGAGTCGCGAAAGAGTTTTCCGTCCTACCAACAACCAAGTAATTCTATAAAAGTAAACCAACAATAAAACAAATGCAATAGTTAAAACAAAGGCAGCGTGTCTATAGTATAACACTCAGGATCATCATTCATAGGACGTAGATATATTAGAGTGAAGGGACAAAAAGATATAAAAATAGCGGACTAATTGGGACACAGGTCGGATAGCCGTGAGAACAGTGCAAGTACGAGCAGCTCAGAGGAAAACTTCCTGGCAGAGCCTTCTTATTCGGCAGAAGAGGAGACGATGGGAAACGATTTAATCGGAGCGGAAACGAACGCCGAGGAAATGACTGGGGCTGAAGAGGAGGAGGACATTCAGGAGAACAGTCCCTTCTATCTCACCTCGGCTGAAAGGGAAAGACGCCGAAAGATACGGCGACAAAATCGAATGCGAGATCGAGAGCCGCCCCCACCACCCCCGCCCCCACCCCCTTTTCACTACCATAATCATGACATGTACCAGGACGAGAGAGATGACGATGGAATGCACCCTGATGGCCCCCCTCCGCCGGGACCCCCACCATATGGACACATGGGACCCCATCATGGCCCACCCCCACCTTGGATCACTCAGTTTCATCGTGAACAACAAGAAATTCGAAATAGGAAGAAGAATAACAACGCCATTCCTGTGGCTGTCACTCAAAAACACACACCCGTCTCACAGGATTTTATCAAATATTCAAAAGTTTTTAAGCCAAATCCGTCCACAACGACCACCACTGCTAAACCCACACCCCCGGTCATCAGCAAAAGATTCTTTAGGATTCTTAGACAACATAATCCGTCCATTCCATATTAAAACTATTTATTTATTGTATTGTAATATTATTATTAATAACATTTTTATACAACAGCTCTGCTCCTCATCCCTCCCCAGTACAACTTAGCAATAGCAATGAGTTCTTTAATTCTTTAACTTTTAAGTATACCTTGTAATTATCCAATTATTTTTAAGCCGATCTGCATGAGCAAAAGTTTTTAGTTCATTTGCTAATTAATTAATAGGCAAATTGTAATATAAAATATTATTTTGTCCATAAATTGTTGTTAATTTTTGGTACGCCAGTTCTTACATTGTTGGATATTCTCAGATATTTAAGTATTTTTATAAGTAGGTTGTCTTGTCATTGTTTCAATGTTTTTTGTGTTAGGTTTAGTTTAAGCTACACCGAATGCGTTGCATTGTTTTTGTTATGACTTTGCCAAAGGAATTGTTATATTAAGTGTCACAAAGAGTAAATAAAGTGAATTTTTATTCTTATTAACTCAGAACTTGGCAAATGATTAGATCCTGAAAGATTCACAAGATAGGCAATTTCTTAAAGTG
Source organism: Tomocerus minor (assembly GCA_009936455.2). NCBI lineage: Eukaryota > Metazoa > Arthropoda > Collembola > Entomobryomorpha > Tomoceridae > Tomocerus > Tomocerus minor. Next base: position 24,133 of record JAAAYG020046364.1, read on the forward strand.
TAGATTACTAGATGCATACTCCAGATAGGAATTTATATTACAGAGATATCATTATACAATCACATGGACTCATTCATGAATATGAATGAAGTAAATCAAGGGCAAACATCACATCACAAATACTATTACAATATTTTCATCACTATGTATATGACACACAATACACAGTTTAATTACTGGGGAACGTCTTAGAAAATATACAGTGTGGGTACTTGAGAACTTTAAGTCATGGTATGGTCATGCATTACTATTACATTACGGGAATTAACAAACTGCCCTTAAAAATCCATAATGAAAAATTGGTTTGTTTTGCTTTGCAAGAAAAATTGAAAAGTTTTAATAAAATGCAGCAGAATAGAATTATTTATGTTGCAAATAATAAATGAGGCTTGATATGAAGGAACCGGACAATCAAAGATCTGTTTTGAACATAGACTGAAATAACTTGAATAGCAATATTAACAATTGCATGGATTTTATTTCTGTGTGAATGAATTGTTGTGTGTGTATTTATTACTATACATGTACTTTCATTTCTAACATGAATCTTCGAGATGATTTTCTGGATTAGTTTTATTTAATGTATGAAATTCATAAAGCTCAAAAGATCATTTTCCAATGATTTCAAGACAACAGTTTTTCTTTGATTTTTAATTTTCTTGCATTTTTGCCTTTCATTTTATATTGTTGACTATCCTGATCGTAGTGATTTAGTTCAATTATTGCAAATGTTGGGAAACAGGGTAATAAAGTCTTATAATGAGTGAGGAAGGCAAAATAAGGTAATAAAATAAGATTATCAGTTGTTAGCTGCTGCACTTAGGTAATTAAATTCCAAGCTATGATATTTCGGGCAATTAACTAAGAGAGATCATCTTTCAGATACAAACAATTCGTAGACTTCGTAATGCTAGAGCTATTAGATGCTATTAGAATAAAAAGTGAAGCGTAGCTGTGAGTTATTACATTGTGAATGGTGTACGTAGTAAAAGTTGAGGAAAATAAATGCCTTTGGGTGTCCGTGTGAGATTTTAATTTCCTCCGGCAGAGGATATTTTATTGTCTTTGGTAGTTAGTCAATATATATTGAATAGTTATTATAAAAAATAATTTGGATGTACGTGTACGTAACTAGCGATTACTGGCATAATCTCCTCTTATCGCCGCGCATCTCTATTATGTTTTCAGTGAAAGCGAAATGGAAAAGAAATGATTTTCTGCATCAGCGACGCCTCCTAAATGGTCAAAAGGTCAAATACACTTCTGTTGTGCCTTGCTCGATTTGTTTTACAGAGCAGACTGATGTGATGTGTATCACTGTGTCTGTTCTTTACCTACCTACCTACTCCAAATTCTACGCCTATCTAATTCCGCTTTATAGGTCTTGACAATTCCGTGCCAATATCTCTACTTGTGTTGGCCATTGGAGGAAAAAGGCGTTTAGTGATTAGTTAATTAGTACAAACAATAGAATAATATATAATATCAGCTCTGCCTCACATCTCTTTAACAATAATTTAGCAGAATCTTGAAAACTCGTTCCACATTGACACTTTGATCTAGTGAACATGCAAGAGAAACATCACTCACTCACTCACTCAGGTATTATGATCACAGTAATCTCTTTCTAAATCAAAGCCAAAGGTAATTATTAACTTGATCTTTCGCTAGACCATCAGTTTTCTTTGCACTTGCACCGTGTA
>JAAAYG020046364.1:25935-45088 GCA_009936455.2 Tomocerus minor
TTTTTTTCATAAATCTTCATATCATTTGCAAATTAAATTATTATTGTCCCAGATTGCGATAATTTAAATGTAATTTAATGGGCCATTTTATTCAATAAATTTTGGAGTTTTAAATTTTGGAATTATTAAAAGGAATACTTTTTATTAATTGTTAATGATATGGTATGTAGGCTGTTGCGGCGCGTGTATCAATGTGGACACTTACATATGCACATTAGCAATAATAAGGCATACATAGCATCAATTTTAATAGCTTAATAGTTAACTCACGAAGGACATGACGATCAACGAACAGATCAACACAGAAAGGCAACGGTTCGCTGCATTCAAAAAAATAAGTTGTTAAAGAACAAGTGGCCGATCCACATATCCAACTTCGTCAATCTCTTTTTCTTTCGTCTCGTCTCATCTCACCAACCTGACTCCCAATTTTTACAGCAGTTAATCAGGTAACTTCTACAGATGTTCGCCAAACATACTCATTCACTACAACTACATCTACAAAAGAGTGTACATTGAAAACCGTTCTCAGAGTGAACGAAACAAGACACACTTTTCCATTGCCAAGTTCACGCACAAACCTTTCATCAGTTTCCACTGGCCAATTTTAGAGTGTCGCTGTACTGTGTTTAAAAATTCTGCGACATTATTGAATAAAAATGTGTTGACCTGTCACCTCTTTCTAAATTTCTTCCAAAGTATTTGAAAGATTAATCTGTAAATAGTGAAAGAAGAGTAATACTAAAAATGCGACTATCCCGGATTCTGGGTGTGGGGTGCTGTGTCTTGTTTATTTTTGCTCCTTATGTGATGTCAACTGTCTTAACAGCCACAATGCTCACATCTTTCATGGGAGGATTCCTCATGGGCAAAATGACCCTTGGTACATTTCTTATGATGATGCAAGGTAAGTCTCTTCTTCCACGATTTTCACATTCTGAATAATTCCATATATTTAATTACTTAAACATTAAGGAGGGGTTGATACGATTTCCATCCCTGATTCAAGGAAACGACTTGGCATTTTAGAGCATTTTTGTAATCTGCTCGTATTTTCCAAGGGTGTATGTTTCCAACATTTACAAAAATAAAATTCTTTGTAACAAAAAGGATTTTTTGGAGTGGGTGTAATACATTGAAAAAATGTACGTACGTATTTCGATGTTTATCGCATATTTAGAACCATACATGGGCAAGCGGTATCGGTTCTAGACCCCTCTTTTACCAAAATTTAGAGACCCCTCCCTATACCACGGTAGCCAAATAGAAATTAAAAAAGAAATTCTACTCTACCGAGAGAAAATATATTTTCTTGTGCAGATTTTGGGACTTAACAGTCTTTTCAGTGCTGTAGAAGTACTTTATATTTGCGCTTAGCGCAAAAAATTTTGGAATTTAACAGATCATTTATTAATGTAGTAGTACTGTATATTTGCGCGAAGGGCAAGAAAATTTTGGGATTTAACAGTTCTTTAAGTGATGTAGAATTACTTTATAATTGCACGAAGTGAAAGGAAATTTTGGGATTCAACAGATCTATTATTGAATCAGAAGTACTTTGTATTTGCGTGAAAGCGCAAGAAAAGTTTGGGATTTAACAGACCTATAATTGATACAGAAGTACTTAGTATTTGCGCGAAGCGCAAGAATTTTTTTTTAATAAAATAAAAGTTTCCAAAAAAAACGCTGTTAAGTGTCTTCGACACTGAACAGCTTCATCCTATTTCCTCAACCCCTCCCTAGCCCTCCCGGCCTCTCTAGACCCCTCTTAAACACCCTCACACACCCTCGTGCCCATGTATGGCTATTACTCTACCTCGACAGCTCGCGACTGATGCTATTCATCAAACCTCAAAAGCAGGACACGCTGATGCCGACAATAACACATTCGTCTATACTATGCTTTAATTAAAAATTGTAATAAGAATTCTTAAGCAGTTATGTATATTATATTATATTTATAAATTATTTATATGTAATAACTCAATAACTCAGCAATATTTAATCTTACAAGCTGCATGATTGTTGTATTTGTAAATTATTGAATATTGTGGTTTATTAAATTGAATTCCAAAAAATTATTTTTGTATTTTAATTTATTGTATTTAATAGGACTATTTGTCATATCAGTCATACTTTCATTTTGGTAATGAACATTTACTTCACCGAAATGGATCATTTTATTGTAGTACAGTAGTTATATAAAATAATACTACTTTATGTAAAAGCAGTACATTTGTACTGATACAAGAGTAAAAATATACTGCTTTATGTAAAGTAATGCAGAATTTACTGTAAGAGTGGTAAAATATTATTACTTTAACTTAGGTAGCTTTATTTGCTGTACCTGAAGTAAAAAATATTCATCCTATTAAAAGTAAGATATTTTACTGTAATAAAAGTTGATTATTTTTACTTTAATAGTAGTAACTCATTTGCCACTACAGCTAGGGTAACGCATAAGTACTTTTCTTAAAGTGAAAAGCGATACTTTAAGCTGAGTAAATGGTTTTACTTCGCATACGAAGTAAATGTTTACTTCAGTGCAGGGGGCATGCCGTTTTTACTCTTATATGAATAATATTTTACACCAGCAAGGGTACACTTTTCTCACTGTGCACTTTTGCTATTAATTGGGTGTCCTAAACTACAATTAAAAATGCGATTCAATTACCTGCACTTGGATAGAGGGTCGTAGTTTTTTGTCCAAGTATGATGGAGTCACGCATATTTTTTCCAGTAGTATCTTTCCAATTTTAGTAACTTCATTGGCTTCTGCTGCTAAATGATAAATGATGCCTCCATTTGTTAGCAGCGGAGTAAGACACATGAAAAGTAATTGGTACTGCTCCTTTATCATCCAAGTGATGAAAAAATAGACGTAAATAATTGTGGTTACCAAACTGACTGTAATGTTAATTAGGATGTTATTACTCAAGGCACCATGGAATTCGTCCATCATTTTCAATGTTTCGTAATAAGACTGCATGGAAATGATCAGTTTTCGTTCAAAGAGATCCTCATCGGAAATTTTCTCTGATTTTCTAAATACTTTTTCCAGCATGAGGTGATCTGCGACATGTTGGTTTTGAGTTTCATGCGTAGGAGATTGTGACGCGCTTTTTTTAATTAAATTAATAAAAGGATCTCCAAAGATAATGGGGAATTCGTCTACATAATCTGAAATTGTCTTCAGTGTGGATTGATATATTTTAATGAAGTAAATAACCCAAATAGCATTGCATGGATGTAGGGATGCTAAAATATTTTGTGAAACCATGATCAGCGAAAGCACAGTACCAACGTACATGGCATTTAGCAATTCCTCATTGTCTTTACTACTTCCTTTTGAATAGTCAAGATATGAAAGGACATATACCGAAATCAGTTGACCAGGCTGAATAAGACAGAAAAATAGGACTGCGCTCCTAATTTGTGAATTTATTTTGCTGAAATGAAAATTATTTGGTTGAAAAAAATCCACTTCAAGAAGCTGTTGTATTTTCTCTAATCTAGAACATGATTTCTTCCAGAAATCCGAAGTAGTTTTAGTGTAGAGAATGCCTAAAAGTCGGAAGAGGATCCCTACCACTACACTCAAATAGCCTACGACAGTGAAAATGAGAAGTTCTGTAGGCGATGTGATGTCCATCGAGATTAAAAAGAACTTTGTATTGATGCTGTAAACGTAAACCCCAATAACAGCAAAGATATTCAAAAATATATTGTACAATATTGGGAAAATGAAGGATTTATCGCTGCATAGCTTTCTAATGTCGCTTTCGGTACTCTCCAGCGAAAACGGTAGAAATGACAGAAATCGTAGTGGATAAATTACCCAGCTTCCAATTTTCTTCAGGTTTTCTTCTACCGACGACACGGCTGTTTTCTCCATACTTATGTTCTTGGAATTGCGAAGAGTAGAAAAATGTTAAATGTTATGTTCAGGAATCACAAGCTAACTAAAAACTTCTATCTACTTTTTTGTAAAACTTGTCTATAGATCCAATGTTCTAATAGAATTGTGGAATAAGGTATATAATGAAGCTAATTAATTTTAGAACCTCCTTTTAGATATTATCTTTTTATCAAGCTCTGTAACTTACTTATCTGCAAGCAATTAACTGATTACCTCAGGAATTGCGACATAAATATATTTCTAAATTAACATTAACATGTATGTGTCATAATTGATGAGTAGAATACGGACAGGAACACGCAATTTATTTTCTGAAGGCGAGTCTGATGTTTATGAAACGACAAAATTGTTACAGATTAATAAATTAGTATGCTTAACATGTTTTCATGTATGTGCATTAATAGAAGCAACTCCCTAACCCCAAACGCTATCTACAAAATGAATGCTATTCTTTGTGGACGCCTTTGCAAGGTAAACAAGAAATGAAATTCATGATCAATAATATTTGATCTGAAGAGCTAAATATACAAATATTACAATAATATGCAATTAAATGCACGGTTGAAATAAGGACAGTTTTGGATTTCATCGTGAATCTTGTATTTACTAATTATCCAAATGCGACATCAATCTACATAATTTGAACTACATTTCCACTTTTTAAAATACAACCCGTAGAAAATAAATCGTGCAACAATTTATAGCCACCTATATTTAATGGTACTGTATGATACATAATATGGTGCCTTCGTCAATATATGAATATTTCTTGCAATCAAACGTGTGGATACGGAATACGTGGAATGAAATAAATTCTCTAAATGTATTAGAAGTTAGTCAATAGGAAGCTAAATTGTGTTAATATCGCCATTTCATATTATTTCCATTTCAGATATTCCTTTTTCAGAGAGTGATGAAAATATTATCGAAAAGTATGTTCATATACTTAATTATGTACCCCAAAAAATATATTTTAAATACAGTATTTTGGATTTTTTATTTTCAGGGGAAATGGGGTTTATTTTCCATTTTAAACAAAGTATTTTCAAAATATTTGACGATTTATTTTGCCCATCTAACCAAACATTGAGATTGGATGGGAAAAAAGCCAACGACGTTTATAATTTAATTATTTAATAGTGCGTCAACTGTTTCATACTGAACTTATTTTAATTGAGCCATTGTGTGACATTGCGTCAATTTTGACGTCTTCATAGGCATAGGGTTATGCAAAATTGTGTTCACGGTTCCCTCCACGTGGGTGAACTTGCCGTGTTGATTGTTAAATGTTAAAATCCACAAAAAAATCCTCAGTAACATCCTAATATAGTTTAAGATCTAATATATTTTCTTACACCGCCAACGGTGATGATGAATAATTGTCTTTATAATTTTTGTAAAACTTGTTTCGTGGACCTACTCGTTAATTACCTTTGATTGTATTTGTTGGTTGTCCCGTGGTTATCCCCCAATTAGTCCACATATTCCTTTTACATTTAGTATAAATTAAAGGGTAGGATTTAAGTGCCTTGGATTTTGATGGAATCCGTCGGGGGAACTACAAGAGCCTATTTATTGATTCGTAATGGAACTGATTATCGCTGACAGGCTGAAAGTATATGGGAAATATTATTGAGTAGGTTTACTTTGTTTGAAATTGTTCGTGAAAGGTTTAATTCCTTATTGGTTAATGATATGTGTAAACGATAGAATGTGGGAATATCCAGAATAGGCATGATTGTGTAAATATACCAGGCCTTGGATTCCATCAAAATCCAAGGCCTTTAAAATTAACTCTAAAGTTTGAACGGTGTACATTAGTCGGTTCTACGCTTATCGTCAAAATAGACGGAAAGACAAAGACAGACAAGCATATTTGTGTATTGAGAAGATTGCAGTTATGAAAATATGCATATGATGCTATATACAAAAAATCATTATGTATACAAAATCAAATGTCATTTTTTTATGATTGAATAAATCATAGCACAAATCATCCTATAGCGACCATCATCGTCATCCTTATTTTCTTGTAAATGATAATGACGCGAAACATAAATATAATTACAATTCTACAATCATTGTGAAATACCTTCTATTGTTTAAGTATAAAGTTTTAAATTGCATTGAAATTGATTGATTTCATTTAATAGCTTAGGGTTTAATCATTTTGTATTTATTTATTTTTCATAACAACTGTTTTCAGTATTCACACGTTTCATGACGTAAAAAGCAAGAATTTTTAGTGTCGACTACTTTTTAGTCCCATTTCCAAACGTCTATATTCAAATCTTTCCTATTCAACTCAATTTTTCAAACTCCTCTCAGCTTTTTCCTACTTAACTCAAATAAATAACTGAAGATCTTAGCCGGTCGGCTCATACGGCCTATGTATGTTTCTTATTATTAGAAACATTTGTACACAAGCAATACGTAATTTATAGTATTTTTGGGTTGATATTTCACTATTGTGACATATCAACATTGACATACATCACAAGTATTGACAGTAATTTTGAACGGCACTAATTTAGTACATTTATTTTTTTAGGGTTTTTTTACCAATTAATATTACAGTGGACAGGCAACATAAATTGAAATTACTTCGTCGCTAGCGATTCGTTTTCTTCAAAAATAAATAATGCGTAGGAAATTATCTCAATATGAAAACCACAAAGAAGGTTGAAAAGATATTTAAAAGTTAAAATAATAAATTACATGTTCCTTTCGATGGAGTGCGCACTGCAATAATCAAGTGATTGACTGTGCATTTTTTCCTTCTTTACGACCTGTTTGATATAGTTTATGTGGTTAATATGTGTCCAATGAATATGATTTTTGAAAATTATTTATTTGTGTCGGACAGGTGAGAGAGCTAGATATTTTCCAACGGCAATCTTGAAGATGTAAGTGTTCTCTTGTTGTTCGTTTCCTTTCTAACCGAATTACCAGCTGTAGTTTACTTTTCCTTTGGCAGTGATTCTTTCTTTCGCTGTTTTTAAACCTCGAAAAATGGCAATGATTGGCTGCTTGGGTTCGGGGAAGTTTCTTGGATTTGTTAATTCACTTGATTTTGCTTTATTTATTTGCTTGGATGTTTTAAATTTTCATGGAATGTCATCTATTTGTGTAAGCTGATTGATGCTGCTAAACTCGTTCTAACTACTGAAAGAAAAATTTGCTACTGGTTTTATTGAACAATATATGACTGCTAGAATAGTAATGCGTCATGCTTTGGAAAGCAGTAACCAGCTATGACTGGTTCTACTGAATCTTATCTTTTGCATTGGATGGAATAATTTGACATTTGAATAAAGCAACTAATACTAATTGTTTGAATTTTGTGCATTTACTTGACTTAGCATCTTTTTGATTGATCATCTTTTAACTCACTCGGATGTGCATATTTACTTCGATTTTGTGAATTTGCCTGGATTTGCCATAGACATGGAAAGGTATTTACCACTACAAATATGTTGTAATTAAATTTAATGGTTGATCAACATCAGCACTTCATTATAATTTGTCAAAGAATTATGTTCAGAGGTTAAGACTAAGGTCCAAATCCATCGATTATTTTAGAAGGAATCAGAAGAATGTTTTCAAATTGTGCGACATTCTTCTGAATACTTCTAGAAAGATCGGTGGATTTGGAGATTAGTTTTAACCTCTGATTTTGTTTGTTTCCTCAGTAGGTACTCAGTAATAATCCATTCGAAACGCTTAAAATAAAAATCTGGAGCGATTGCGTACCAAAGCCTTTTCATTTAGACTTCTAAACAGCTTACAGGATGGTACAAAATTAATGTCAGATCAGATTCTAGATTAGAATTAGACACCCGCGGTTTTGGTGAATATTGTGTGATAGCTTAAGCTTGCGCCACTGACATTTATGTCTCTTTGCAAATTACTGGGTTGATATCTAATGCTTTCGTAAATATGTGGTATCCAGATAAATAGCCTACAGCAGGCTCCCAATCGGACAAATAAGAATTCGTAAATGCCAATGAATAACAAAATAAAAACGACAAATTTGCAAAGCACATTTATTTGGCCTAGTCAAAAATACGTGTGAGTCAAAGACATAGCAGTAGGATTAAAATTAAACCGTAATTCATTAATGACTCATTAATAATGAGTGATCAAAAATATGGACTGGGACCAAATGTCAAAATGTTAATTGACAATTTTTGTACATGACTTTTAATTGTGGCACTTAAATTGGTAAAACTGTTTAGTCTTAAACCTATAACACAATCGTCCTATGATTTTTGCATACTTTTCCTTACGGAAATAAGTTTTCTTTATCATGTTTTCTTAGATGGTTTTACAAGTGAACAAATTTTGAAAAAAATTCATCACGAAATTGACACTTATTCGTCATATTTGTCAGGCAATTGACACTTAGCCGTTCTCATGCGTGTGTTTTGTAATGCACTAGTATAAGCACAGACGATATAGAAAACATTTACCACATTCAATTGCATTTGTAAAGCTGTTCTCTTGTGGACAATCTTATATACTTTCTCAAACTGATCGTCTGCTTAAACGCTTTTCTACATCAATTGCATTTGTAAGGCTTTTTTCCCGTGTGGATATTTACATGAGCTGCCAAACTATTTGAATGTGAAAAAGATTTGTCACACAGTTGACATTTGAAAGGCTTTTCTCCCGTGTGCACTCTCTCATGTGTTTTCCGATTACCAGCCTGTGAAAACTGTTTTCCACACCAATTACATCTGTAAGCTTTTTCCTGAGTGTGGGTTCTTATGTGTACTTTCAAATTACTGTGAAGTGTAAATGCTTTTCGGCATAAACTGCACGTGTATGGTTTTTCTCCCGTGTGTATTCTTGCATGGTTTTTAAGTTTACCAGCCTCTGAAAACGGTTTTCCACACTCACTGCATTTGTACGGCTTTTCTCCAGTGTGTACTCTTATATGCGTTGCCAAATTGTTCACCTTTGTAAATGCTTTTCTACACAAATTGCATTTATAAGGCTTTTCTCCTGTGTGCACATTTATATGTAATGCCAAATTGTTTGAATATGAAAAAGTTTTGTCACACAATTGACATTTGAAAGGCTTTTCTCCAGTGTGCACTCTTTCGTGTATTTGTAAATGAGCCAATTGTGAAAAATATTTGTCACAGAATTGACAGTTGAAAGGTTTTTCTCCAGTGTGCATTCTTTGGTGTATTCTCAAGGCAGAAGGCCATGAAAACTTTTTAAAGCACAAATTGCATTTATGTGGCTTATCGTTTTTGTGCTCTTTTGTATTTTTCTTTTGACAGCCACTTCTTTTAGCCAGTTTATTTTCTTGATTTCCTGGGGAAATCTCCTTCTTGAATTGCATTGCTAATCTCTTCAAAATTGTTTTTGGTTGGCCAGCAAGGGAATTTGCAATTATTTTCTTCTTGGCAAAACTTTTCGTATTTTCCCCATTCTTGAAAATTATGAAAGTCTTCCAATCAAGCCTGAATTGATAAGATCTAATGTAATCATCGTTACTAATATAAAAAATGACGGCTGAATAGAAAAGTATGTACACGATGTTGGCTGTTAAGAATATTAGACATAATTACCGTAGTCGTGGAAAATCCTTCAATATATTTTCAATTACGCTCCAGCCAAGCCGTTGTAGCCGAATCACCAAAACTGTCTATTGAATAAATAAAAACATGGAAAATGTTATAGAATTAGTTTACTATGCCATATTCTGCTAACGCAGATAGTAATAATATGCTTCTTAAATTACTTGCATCCAATTTGACTACTATAAACTACTACATTAGAATAAGCAAAAATGGGTTATGCTTCTCATAGCAAATTAAAATTACAGTGGGCAGACAGCATTGAAATTTCTCGGTTGCTAACAATTCGTTTCCATTGGTTTTTTTGAAAAAACTAATGCGTATTGTGCGACAAAAACATAAAAAGGACAAAATAGGTTTAATGACATGTAAAATATTTTAATATTTAAAATAATCATTTACCTTTTGCTTTCGATGGAGTGTGCATTGCAACGATCGAGTGTTTGATTGTACATTTTTACCATGTTTTCGACCTTTTTGATATAGTGTGGAATGAATAATGATTTGAAAATTATTTATTTAGGACAGATGAGAGAGCTAACCATTTTTCAACAGCAATCGGTGTAAGTGTACTCCTGTTGTTTTCAATATGTTAACTTACCAAACAAAAATACCATCTGTTGTTTGCTCTTTCGTTTGGCGGTATTAATTCCCTCGCTAGATCTTGACCTCGAGAAATGCGATCCCTTGGCTCTGCCTGAATGTTGAAAATTTTCTTGGTTTTGTAAATTTACTTTGTTAATTTACTTGGATCTGCATCTTTTTGATTAAATAATTTTGAGCTTACTCGGATGTACATATATTTGTTAAATTTTGTGCATTTACCTGCCTTTGGCATAGAAATTGACAGGTATTTATCACTACATACGCATACCTATATAACAGATACTTAGCCATGTTAATAACTCCATTGGATTTACATCTTAAAAACTTAAATCGATTGATTTGTTGACCGCTTTAATTATTTACTTTTGCATAAAGGTTTCGACCTGTGTGTATTTTTCAATTTGTATAGCCTGTCAATTGAGCACCTTAAAACCTAGAAACATCTGTCATACACAATTACCAATTAAATTGAAAGCTATTTCTCTCTTGTGTATTGCTATACGCTTTTTCCGGCAATATTGATCTAAAAAAGGACTTTCAAAATCAATTGCATAAAGTTTATCAGGTCATAATGATGTGTCTTCTATTACTGCTACCGATATTTATATGGCTGAGTTAAGTATTCTATCGTTATACACGCACTGACTTACAGTTTTAATAATTTAGGACACTCTAATTCTTGGACCTAAATGAAGTCAACCTTTCGATTGCTTGTAGTTTCGACAAAATTACATTTAGCAAATCGAGTAAACAATTCAGTAAAACACAACATATTCTTCTGCATATTCTTCTCAACATATTACAAGTGCTAACCACACTTGTAACTTTATTGTTTTCCAAAGCCCTTAACCTCACCCAGTTCATATTTCCAGGGCACACAGTGGTTCATAGTTCACTCATAAATTACATCTTAGGTTACTTGGAAAATAATTGTACAATTAGCGTACCTATAAAATATACAAGAAAAATATATAAGAAATGGTCTATTCTATAAATGGAGACTTTCAAACATTTTTTTTAAATAATGCAAAAATTTGAAAATCTAGATGTTTGCCAACAACTTATTATAAAAGTTGAAATCTGTGACAATGTCCAGATAAGTTCTCATGTAACCACTAACCATATGTTTATCTGCGGTGAAATTTTGTCCGAATGTCCGAGAGTTTGACCGAAGTATATATTTAATGCGGGTTTTCGAATAACTCCATACACGGTGATTTAATGAGTGATGCGCAAATGAATAGAATAAAAACGAACAACGAACATTTAAATATTTAATGTAATATTGCAAAATGATATGTTGTTGTTTAATTTATTACCAAGAAGAAATGAATAATTTCGAAATTTCAGCCGATTGGTGTCATAGCAATAGGACGACCTGTTTAAGGCTTATCGTACCCCGATAGGTACATTTCCACTATACATGTGTTTTCCCACTCCGTTATTTCCGTCATAACACAAACAATTTTGGGTCAATCCAAATGTGTAAGCCCTCAAAATGTAGGTCAACTATCCTGGAGGGTCATATGCTTCTGGTTTCGCCTTAGGGTCACATTTGGGGTCAAAGGAGTCTGTTTCCAAAAAAAATTAGACTATCTCGCTTTGGAGGTGTATTGTACAGAAACTACCCGCAGTTTCGAACTGTTGGTAGCAAACGACCCTACAGGATCCTGGAAGAATAGGTGGAGAAAACGGGAACTTTTTTGTTCATTAATTTTTTAATTATCTTGGAAAAGTTGAATTTTTTTTTTAATTTTTGGTATTCACAAAACGAAAGCACAACAGCAAGGCCGCAATGATAGTGGTAGTCACGTGGCTTGCTATGTACTCGTACTCGTACGTAGTTGATAAACAGCAAAGCTAAGTAGAAGTTCATAACGTTCTCTTTCATTCACATTCGGATTGCTTTCGTTAGTATTCTTGTACACCTCTCGTAGTTCATGGCTAATTTCCATAGCTGGCTACAGGGTGTGACGACAAGCCTTAAAAAACGGGAATGAAGTATATCGCAATAACAAAGTGATGCGCAAGTGACAGAAATTTGCTACTTATTTCATTCAATAAAGTGACTCTAAGTTACAAGAGTTTTACAGCTGAAGACGTTTAGAAACATAAATTATTTTGAGTCATTTCCGGAGGCCTGCTAATACGGCTTTCGAGACCCCTTGTCACCCTAGGTTTGATTATATGCATGTTAAATAATATAATTAAAGCAAATATCAAAACATTCTTGAGGTTCACTACGTGATAAAGATAATAATTATGAGAATTAGTTTGCTGCATGGTATTAGAATGGACTTTTGAAACGGCGAAGTCTTGTAAATAAGAAACAAATTATAAATAGACAGGAGGATGTGTAATTCTTCTAGATAATAGTAGATTTTCCCCAAATTAAATTTGCAGGACTTCGTTTCTCTTGTGTTTATTTATATGCGTTCTCAAATTACTAAGCCGTGCAAATGGTTTACTGCACAAAGTACATTTGTAAGGTTTTTCTCCAGTGTGTATTCTTGTATGGTCTCTTAAATAGGACTGCCATGCAAATGATTTAATGCACAAAGTGCATTTGTAAGGCTTTTCTCCAGTATGTATTCGTCTATGCTCTCTCAAATAGGACTGCCGTGAAAATGATTTAATGCACAAAGTGCATTTATAGGGCTTTTCTCCCGTGTGCATATTTATTTGAGTTGCCAAACTCCCTGACTGTGAAAAAGATTTATCACACAGTTGACATTTGAAAGGTTTTTCTCCAGTGTGTACTCTTTCGTGTGCTGTCAATCCCATAGCTTCGAAAAACAATTTTCCACACCAATTGCATTTATGACTTCTTTCGTCATTGTGTCTTCGTCTAGTGTGATTTATAAGGCTTCCCCGTCGCGAAAATAAAATATTACAAAAATTACACTTGAACGGCTTTTCTGCAGTGTGCACAGCTATGTGACATTTTAAACCAGAAGATTGTGCAAATGATTTGCCACACAATTGACATTTAAAAGGTTTTTCTCCCGTGTGCACTGTTATATGAGTTTTTAAACTATAAGCTCGTGCAAATGATTTATCACACAATTGACATTCGAAAGGTTTTTTCCCAGTGTGTCCTCGTTCATGCGCTTTCAAAATACATTTGTAGGGCTTTTCTGTTTTCTGCTCTTTTGTGTTTGCTTTTTGACATATACTTATTTTCGCCAATTTTTTACTTTATTTGTTTTCCTTTGTTTACGGGATTGAAATATTTGCTTCAAAATTAACTTTGGTTGTCCAACGCGCGAATTGGCAATTATTTTTTTCTTTAAAGAATCTACCATACTGTCAACAGTTTTTTCACTTAGAAGAGCTTTCCATTCGAACCTGTTTAGAATAAGTCGTGCTACGTTACTCACTAACAAAAATTATAGTACATAGTATAGACACATTATTTAGTTACCTACCGTAAATTTGGGAAACTGATCAATACGTTTTCTACTGTACTCCAGTCAAGCCGTTGTAGATGAATCACCAACCGCCTAATCAATAATTTACAAAAAAAGACACAAAAAGTTAATTTAACGTTATATAATATATTTATTGTGCCAATAATTACTTACATGCTGCCATAGAAATTGTTATTCATTTAATACACAAATAAAAGCAGGTGTCTGGAACGTACTTTAATATAACTAACTGGTTGCTAATGGCTACATAATCATAGAATTATTATAATCTACGGATACAGGCAATATTATACGCTCTGTGAATTATTAGTAGAATTCCTTTCGAATTAATTCAAAAATAAGCCAATTTTCTGGTTTCTCTGTTAATGAGAGACTACGATATTAAGGAGGGGTGGTAACTTTGCAAAATCTTGATTCAAGCAAAACGCCTTAGAGTACGGCAATGAGATACACATTTTTGAAATCTCCCTATATTACTCGAGGGCACCATGGCACCATTTACAAAATTATTACTCCATATTAGAAAAATTTGGAGTTGTGTGGAGTGGGGAGAATTAATGCATAGCAAAAATGTATTTTGAATTTTCCGGCACATTAGATGAAGGTAGTTGTGACCATCAGCTAATGGTGCCCTTGAGTTTTTTACGCCAAGCATGTAGGCATGAAAACACCTTATAGCATTGTTACTAGCAACGTCGTTTGATCACCTGAAATAGATCAAAAACAGCTGCTCAGCAACTGCCAAAGCATGTTTTGTACATGTTTAAAGCATGTTTTTTCGGCATTCAAAAAATATTCTTTCTTGTCACCACCACCAGGAATTGTACCCTGCATCCTGAATCTGGAATCGGATGCCGTAGCACCTTGACCACCAACGCTATTATTACACAGGACGGTTCATTTCTCCAGTTTATTATTATCTGGGATACATTTGAGCACCCGCAGGTGCTCCAAAAGTGTTACTTTTGAGCAGGTGCGCTAAAGTGCTCAAATGTATCCGGTTACATTTGAGCAGGTGCGCCAAAGTGCTCAAATGTATCCGGTTGCATTTGAGCACCTGGGGGTGCTCAAATGTATCCCAGATTTTATTATTTGGCTATTCTGCATTATTATTTGGCTATGCTGCATTATTATTTGCCTATTATGCATGATTCGTAAATGATACTTGGAGGAACATTCTTTAAACATGCTTCCATAATGCGCAAAGGTTTAATACCTTCGGTATTTGAGAGGCAGAATTTGAAGCATGCTGCCATAGTTCCCAAAAGCATAAAGTCTTTGGCATTTGAGAGGCCAATATATGCCAAAAGCAGAACCAACAAAAAGTTTGAGAAAAGCATGAATGTCATGTAATAAGCACATGCTTTGAAGGCATTGCGTTACTTGGGACGCTATTTGTATTCATACCAAAATTTTTAAACTTTATGGCGCAGTATCTCAGGGTTAGGACCACCCCTTAAGAATTGAGATTGAGAATGATACTTGCTGATGTCAACCATTTTACCTGTTAACAGCGGTGTGAGTTAATATTATTGGAGGAGCAGAAACATTACAACTAATTTTAGCTTAGTTGTTTATTATTGACATGTTTTCCGCAAAAATTTTAAGGGCATTCTGGACAAAACGAAAAACAATTGCAAAAGCATAAAATGTTTTAATATTTAAAATGATCAATTACCTGTTACAAGTTTCCTTTAATTGTGTACTGCTTGGACGATGTGATTCTTTGAGAATTCTGTCCATATTTGTTAGCTTGATTTTAATATAAGCGAAGACTTACTTCATTTCCATGTTAAGTTTCGTGTGTTACTAATTGTATTGTATGAATACATATAATTCGACAATCATTGATTTCGGACAGACGAGAGAGTGAACTTGAACACACTTTGCAGCACGTTATTGTAAACCACTTGTTTACTTTTTCATTTGGCGGGGATTCTTTTACTCCGCCTCCGTACATTTTTACCTTGAGAATAGTGATGACTTGTTGAAAATACTACTACTCGGGAAGATACGAAATCATTTAATAAACATTTATTTATTTGTAAACTTTACTGTAATAGACTGCAGGGGCATGAAATGAAAACATTTTTATATTATTATTATTTGAAAATTGAGTTTCCTCATATGTTTCAATTCAGCATCTGTAAGTAGTTAACGGCAAGGATTATTATAATAAATGTAATGTAATAATGGACAGCAATAAATTTTCTTATGATTAATTGGACGCAGATATAGCTCGTCACACCCTCGACGTAATATTTGTCGTAGTATACTGGAACGTATTTTATTACAACTATACCCTGCTGAAGAGAAAGCTTGTAGGAAGAATGGTTAATAAAGCCATTTGTAAATTGTGACCACGAGTACCTCCGGCTTCAAATAATGCCATTTCCTTTTTTACAGTGGCTAATAAAGAATGGCTGGGCTGGCATTTTTCTGCATGGGTACCTATTTTGACACCATTAATACAGTCTAGGATACGATTCGATTGCTGGCTTGGTTTTTATGACGATGTTGTGATTGGCTGTTAGATGATAATGTTTAAATCTTTAAAGTTTTATTACAGTTTTCATTCTTACAATTAGCAAATTGTCCCTGCTCTTCCCTCAGAAATTAAAACCAAATGGAAGTATTATCCTCCTCATTTTTTTTTTAAAAATATTTGACAAAAGTTGCTTATGAACTCATACCCGCGTCGCCCGTTATACTCTCTAATTAAAGCACACGGAGTGTAGCGCTCACATAATTATAATTATTGTCTAAGGTTCCGTGCACTCATCGGGGGTCGGCTGCGCCGACGCCCTCTAAGGTGCACAGGAACCTTAGCCAAGAATTATTTCATTCTGTTTAATTAATAAATAACCACTAATATTTACAGATGTAATGCACTGCAATGATGCAAATTTCAGTCTATTTTGTTTTCACCACCTGTGCACTTTTGTAGAAGGGAATTAATAAGTTTTGCATGTTATAGCGAAACATTAGAAAATCCGGATAATAACATATGAAAACCGGATAACGGTTATCGACTATCCGGATGTACATGCCCTAATCCTTGTATGATATTAGTAAATTTAGGGATAATTTCGAAACTCGTCAGTTTGGTCCCCTGTTTACTTGTGTACTTAACCCATTGCAAATGCACATTGTATACACTGTATTTGCAAATCACGCTGCGCTTGGAATACGCATTGTAATAACAGCCAAATAAATGTGATGTCAACCCAAGGGTAAAATTGGTGAAATGCATGAAAATCCAAATAACACAGGGAGAGTTGCAACTTCCATTCTATGTTATCCTATTTCTATGGTTTATGGAAAATGTTCAAAATGTTATTCTCTAAATTCGGTAGGATGTTCCCGTTGCTACTGTGTTTAATTTCCATTATAACTGCTGAAACATTGAAGATTATCTTAGCTTGTCGTCAAGTTTACTCAGAAAATACGTAAAAGGAAAATGAAACACATTAGCGTCGTGAGCATCCTACCGATTTTAGAAAACAACATTTTGAACGTAATTTTCCTTGAATATTTACTGGAAACTTCAGACTTGTAACATCCTCTTTATTTTTAAAAAAAGACAATCACAATCAATTGGGAATTTCATTTGTTAACTAATTTCTATTTCTACTACTCCTAGAGGAGGACAAACATTCTCTTCTTCAATGATTGGCTCTGGCAAAATTAAATTTTGCTCAATTGTTGACCCCTGTGATATTATCGACGATTTACTTTTTTTCTGAACACTGGAATGACCTTCAGAGTCACCATTTCCTAAAAAATAATATATTCAAATTACCTTACTGCTTTTTGAATTCAGAGTAAGTTTAGATTTCACAGACTTTTAAAAATGTGTTAATTAAAATATTTGGACATGGGCTCCTTTTTCAATTATTCTATTACTATTACTTTCTCAATTACTGTTTATATTTTATTTACTAGGCGTGTGAAGTTACACCAGAGAATTAGATAGACCAGAAAATTGAATTCCACCTTAAATGTTGGCTTCGAGCCTCCCATTACAAAACACCCGCGAGAAACTTTACGGTGGCATACTGGTTTCTGGTCTAACCGATTCCTGGTGTAACTCGGTACCACATATATATATTGTTCAATTACTTATTTAAGAGCTGATTTAATAAATGATATTTGCGATATATTAAATACATTATATATGCGCATATATTTGTCATGTACAATTAAGGCTAGTGCATAGTTGGGTTACTCGTAAACAATTTCTATGTGTACCTACCTCTCCTTGGCGGATAAAGATGCGGAATGGCAAGTGCGTGGAGGAGATTCCTGTCATGCAATCTCATGAGGTGCGTTCTTTCAAAATGTCTGCTGCAAATAACGGATTTACTTTTGGGGAGCCAAGAAGGGTCATTTCTAGATTCCCTGATTGTTTGGATCCAGGCATCGCTAATGGCCGGGACTCTTTTCCCTGACTGTACTCTAGTCAACAAAATCTTATTAATTCACCTACTCCCAAAGAGATAACCAATGTGCATTCAGCTTATCTTACCTGTGCCATGAAATGTGTCCTCCCTTATAATTTCGACGTTTTTTAAACGTGCATTGTGTTATGACACATCCTTGCGAGCCTACACCAGAGTAATTGTTAATCTCTGCATCATCTGTAAAACAAAACACAATTATTTAAAACCACACAAACAAATTGAAGAATACTGTAGAGCAGATCTACCAATTTCACCAAGTTAATTTAATCAAAAAACATAAAATCAAACTGCTATATGGGTTTTTTAGAATTTTAAAGTTTTAGAAAGTTTTAATAATTTTAAAATTTTGATTTATTATCTTATTTAATTATAAATCCAGCATATAATTACTTTTGATCTAGACCTGAATGACTCAAATGTTCCACGCCTTTTGTTTCATTCATAGAACAAATATTTGTCAAATCTTTTTTAACCAACCAATCCACAAATTCAATGCAAAAATCGTTTTCCTAAGCCACCGAGCGAGGGGGCCAGGGAGTTGATTTTTTTTAAAACGTAGACCTTTCTGGTACCAAGCCGTAGGGGTTTCTCCACAAAATGTCTACAAGCGCCAAAATTAATTTTTTCGTGGAGTGGGAGAAATGCATGAAGTTTGGACAAAAGTATTTATTTCTCCGTTGTTTGAAGATTTCTTGATCTTGATTTCTTGAAACTTGCAACTATAACCCATTTGCCTACGGACACAGTTATTAACTAGGACATTACTGAATAATTTATTGAATTAAATTACGATTAAAATAGCAATAACATGAAAACGTTGTGTAGGAAGTGTAAAAGGTATTGATTTGAAGCTGAAGAAAGGAAGCTAGCCTTTGGAAATTCCAAGATTATCACTTGACTGTTAGTATACCCTATGAAAACATTTTTCATAACGAACTGACGTCTGTCAACACACCATATTGGTGTACATTTCGTTACAGCTAATATTTTCGTTCATTTACCGAAGAGAATTAGCTCCAAAATATTTACATATGTACATTAGAAGTAATGGCATTAATAAAATTCATTTTTTTTGTTTATTGGGGTTTGACTCTTATGACACATTTAGGTAGGGCATTCTTTGAACATTTAAAAATACTTTTA
>JAAAYG020046375.1:0-12056 GCA_009936455.2 Tomocerus minor
CATTAGTATAGATTAGTACCTATTACTAGTTATTGTGTTTTGCACAAGTACATGACATAATATTTTTGATTCTTTAATAAAATACATAAAAATGTTTTTTAAACCTCAGGAAGCATATAAAATCCTATAAATTGCAATGAACGTTTCTTTAATATTATTATCAATAACGACAGATTTTGAAAACGAGTTCATTTCCTTTACATTATATACATAAAATACTTTATGGATCATCAAAATTGGATTCCGTGTTGGTGAAGACACTTTACATGCGGAATTGTACTCTGAAGCCTCAAACAAAAGTAAATCCTGTCTGCCTGGCTATAAAAAATAAAAACACAAAGTTCCCATTTAACGAAGATGAAATTGGATTGCACTCTCTCACTGAAGTGAAATGAGGGAGAGATGAGATGAGAGCTTATCTTGATGCTGTTATTGCTCTTATTTACCATTCCTCAGGAATGCATAGATATATTTAGTATGGACATTAATTAAGCGAACACGTTCTACGTATACACCTATGAGACATGACTTCTTCAAAGCCGATTTAGTGCAGGTAATACAGAATTACTGAATCACGCTGTAAAAAACTACATACTTTTGTCGAAATCAGAAAAATGTATGATATACGTCCTATAAACACGTTACACAGGTTGATTGCCTTTGACTGCTTTAATAACACTGGCAATCTCGATAATAAATTTAATAGGCTCCGTCAAATCCAATATCATTACACATGGTGCTTACTTAACTTGAGCTTCACTTATAGCTTAAGCTATAGTTGAAATAGGAAAAGAGCCCTAATATGATAACATTCTACTCCCTGTAAGACCATGTCGTGACAAAAAACAGATATACAAAATGCAGACTAAGAAATGCTACCTACTTGTCCTGTGAAATTGTAAATACAGACTTATTAGGATTATTGAACTTGAAATCTTTCTCTCTCCCCGTAAAATATTATCAATTCATATTTATATGCTTTATATTACACTTCTCTTCTTCTGTTAATATAAATCTTTTAAATTTACTGCCTTCATGTCATCATAAAGTTTACAATACAGATATAGGGGCATTAAAAGTCAAATGGATCACATCAATCTCGTCGGCGATCTGTGACGAATTCGAATTACTCGTTGCGTATTCATGGATGATTGGGTTTGAATTGAACGACTTGGCTACTAATGTAATCAATACCGATATATAGAAATGGATCATCGTCATCCACAGAGTACTCTGGACCGTTGAAGTAAAGTTATCACAAATATTGTATATTTTTAGTTTAATGACATTGTAAAATAAATGCGATATCAAGATATTGAGCTAAGGATTTGAAAATTGTACAAAGATGAAACTTGATACATTGTTACAGCATACAAATAGTAATGAAACATTAATACCATAAAACACGAAGACTTACCTAGAAATAATTTAATGGTTAGTTTTCCTGACGAAAACTACATTAAAATTCTGATTGACATTTATATAAATCAGTTTAATGAAAATGTCAGACTACTTAAAATAAAATTGATGTGCTATGTCCGTTTCATGTCACAAATTCCCGGTATTAGTTGTATAATCATAAACATTAAGGAATGTTGTAGTTTCTGACTTTTTTATGTCAACGTCCATACTATCCATGAATGTCAATTTTGCACAGCTGAGAATCGGTAGCTTTATTTCATTTCCAGTACATATACGAAGAACAGACAGTTTAGATTCAAAGTCCAGCATAGTTATGAGGCAGGGATATTCTCCCTTATACATTAGATACTTCAATGCTAATACCTACTTGCATTTCATGATTATATTTGAGGATTTTTCTGGATTACTTGCAGATCCCTCTTTGCCAGTTGGGAAATTGAGTAACGTTTACATACTTATGTGCGTTACATGAAATACAGCACTAATATTTTATAGTTAATACTGCACAGCTACTCTCATTACAATGCAATGCATTTCATTACGTGAGCATTAGGCTGTAGAAGAGCTGCGTATTGTACGGTGGAACATAAAGTGCGTAGTGAGTGCGTAACCCTGAAGGGCCTTCCGTTCTTTTCTATTTATTATTTCTATCTGCCAAACAACTTTGTTGGAACCAAAGCCATTTGGGTGGTCGATTCACTCACTTTGTGCCCACATTCATTCACATTACTTCCAATCACATCACAGCTCAGCTCATTCTATCAACTGACGAACTAAGGGCACCAATATCAACATCCACGATCACAAAAACACAGGATTATAGTCCACATACAATAAAACAGGGAGAGATGATTTTTTATGCATCATATGTCTGCCTAGAAGATGCTTACTATATTTTTGTTCAACATCGACTCACTGCATCCTAGTCTAGTACTTGTGGGCTTATTGCATCAATCCATGGAAACGTCACGTAAATACAATCCAATAAAATTTACAAATGGGGATGTTACCATGAAACGTGATTTAGAGCATTCTTCAAAATAAATACATGTTTTTGACTAACGCAAAACGAAATTCTTATTATGTGTCTCCTATTAATTGTTTTGATCTCAAATTAAAAATCCTATTCCAGATCCAAAATGTAGGAATCACCAACATCTTAGGAAATGTATATCAATCTCCAAATATATATTTGCTTTTTTAATTTATAAAAATCAAGTGTACTAGACAAGTTCATCTCGTAAGAATTTTTAAAATTCTTTGTAGATAAAAAACAAATGTGAAACGCAGATGGAAATTTTCAGCCTTTGCCCTTAACACTAGGTACGAATATCGACTTTCGCTATTTCTCCATGAATATCAATAAATCTTGTGCCACGAGAAACTCGGTGGTAATAACGCTAACGCTTGTTAAATAATTAAAATATATTACTAGAATTATTCTCGATCTCTTTTTTCTTGAACTCAGAATTCTTTCCTGGCTACGGAGAAAATAAATGAAAGCAGCACCTCTGCTCATTACGTCCGAAATTTTATATCCCATTAATTTTCACGTTACGTTACCCCATCATAAAGTAAATTGTTTTGTATGACATCTATTCGTAGATGGAAGGAAAATGTTAGTTAGGTTTCCCAGAAAGGAATACGATTAAATATATAGAAAATGAATTGTTGAAAGTTAATTTTTTTAGAAGAAATAAAAAAATACAATAGATTCATATTGCATCGGTTCAGAAGTCTAAACGAAGCAGAAGTTGTAGGGAAATGAAGATATTTTTCATGCACACGCACTGTGGTCCGTGATCACAATTACTCTGCATTTTCGTTAATTTATAAAGCGAAAGGAAGCGGGATGCATTCTCTTGGCAGGAATATCAGCTCGTTGGATCTGTAGTCGACTCTGCAGTTCATTCATTCTTTTGCACTCATAAATTTAATCGTAACAGTGATTATGATAATAATATTCATTGCACAAGTAGCGGAAGGGAAGGAAATAGGAGCTCTCTTGAATCTTGTAGTACGTGTGATATCTCAATCTGTGGAAATAAGGCGTTGATATTATTATTTTCATATTTCTATTACACTACTACATAGTTAAGTGCGTTAGCTAATCTTGAATGGTAGTAATAGTGAGTTAGGTGCGTGCGTTGAGGGAGAGAGTGATGTTGTTGAAGCACAATCACCCTGATGCGACATTCCCTCTTGAGAAACCTTAAATTATATTTTGTGCAGTAATAGTTGCCGTTCTGAATTTCATGCAGACTCAAATGGAAGTTATTGTCATTTAGCGTTGCATCCTCAAAGTCTCAAGTTATTGTTGTAGAGCTGAATGCACTGCACAGATTACAGATACAACACTCACTCACTTTCTACTCTGTGCGTAGTCAACCCAAATAAATAATTTCCGTCTCCCCATTTTCATTCGCTCTAATATCCCTCGACTACATAAATAAATACAGATTAATTTTTATTCTTCTCTGTCTAGACCTTTTGCTTTTCTGTCCTACCCTAGCCGCTCTCACTCTCCATCATGGCTATTCCTCTTTGTCTCAATCTCAAAGCATAACTTTTCACATTCTACTACATAAGTACTTAGCCAGGGAAGAGAAAGAGTTTTTTGCCCACCATATTGTCCTTTCTTTCATTTCACAGTGATAAATCTCAGTTTATTTCAAATATTTCGTAGTTTACCAAAATTGTAATCACTCTTTTGAAGCTCTCTTGAAAATCTTTCTCAATTCCCATGCTAATCAAATCATCTTACAATTGCCATTCCACAATTAGAAGACAAACATTTAAGTAACTTGGAATTTAATTGTGAGACAAAGAAGAAGTAAAATATACAACATAATTTTTCATGATTATGTAAATCATTTTTGCCTAATACCATGTTAGTGAATTCTTGATATAAATATTATTCTGTTTGAACAAAAATTATTATCTTTCTATTCCTATACTAATAATTCGGATACTCATGAGAGAAAATGTTGCAAAAGAAATTGCGGTGCAAATTTCAGAGCGAATGTACAAGTAATTTACATTTGTGTACGAAATGGTAAAGTGTAGGGAAAGATGATGCGGCATACTCAGTATTTTTAAAACAGAGATGTAACTCACATTGAAAGCTAAGCAAGTATGAAATTCCTTGGTTGGCAAAGTTATGCAAGCACATGGAAATAAATATTTTGTGAGAGAAGGAGAAGCGGCATTCCTAAATTTTTGCGTTTGCATGGATGGGTTGGTAGCTAGTGCTCTTAAGTCTTAACTAATAGGACACTCTGGTGTATATTTATATTCGTCTATCACATTTGCTAAATTGTGACATAGAATCCTTTAAGTTTTAAGTAAGCCGAAATGTTAATATTTGTGAATATTACGTTATAATATAGTGTGACTGTAAGTGTCACAGAAATTTGTGTTCTAGTTCTTGTTGGCTCTTCGCGTCTTTTAAAAGGTGGACGACGACAAGAGTGAGAGAGAGAGAGAGAAAGTTTTAGTTTACGAGCCTCGCTTTCACAGTATATAAATTATAATGTAGCCGTGGAGGAAGTTAAAGTTGGTGAGAATGGGTTGAAGTTGCCTTATGAAATGTACGTGCTCTTTAGCGAGTTGTGTTCTCACCCCAGCCCAGCAGCACTCACACAGACGGAGAACTACATATCTGGAGCATTAAGGATAGTAGGAGTGAGTTGAATGATGTGCAGAGGAGAGTAGCGAGTATTTAGTTGTGTTTGCTCATTTGCCCCATGGAAGGAATGGGATATGAGCCAGGGAGTGAGGGCAGGCATGGCAGGGAGTGAGCCGGGTGTCGGTGCAACGAAAGGCCAAGCCAAGTCAAAGGCGAGGAGACCGCATCTTCTTCCCATAGGGAGATTAATGCAGAGCAATGGGATGGAATCGCACAACTGAGCACTGTGAAATGAAATAAGAAAGAGACCGAGATGTTTTTTCCAGCTCTAAACTCGCCTTCTCCGTTGTGCTTTGTGCATTTCTGAATCTTCGCCTCGTCGCCTCGCTTCGTTGGCATGAGAAACAGCTTTCTTGGCGAAATTTGACAGCTCCTCTTATGACTTCCTCTACTCTCCTTTCAATTCCACATCTACTTCGCCTTCCCTATCAATATTCCTTACTCACCAGATATTTATGATACACTCCTCCATTCAAAGATACAACTACACCAACCTTTTAGCTATCTACAACTGCTAAACCGATATTTTTGCAATTTTATATTGCATTTTTCTTTGCCAAATACTTGAAAAATATTCTAAAGCACTCCAGGCGTCCTAAATAACAAAATAACAGCAACCTCTACAAGAAAATGTCTACAAGACAGACCACCTTTCACTATACAAACCTGTGTGCAAAAAGATAGCATATTCCGTGACTAATTAATTAAAGAGCATTTATTAGACTACCCACGTGAACATATTAATCAATGCGTAATTCAACCTTTCAATGGCATTTGTGAATTATTAGACATACACACGAATGCCTGCTCATATAAAATTCTATAGCAGCTAACATGCCAGCAATAAAATTAGACACACATGCAAATAGACACTAAACTCATTTAATAACTATTGCTAACCATATGGAAGCCATAACTTTTGCCCAATTAAAAAATTGTCTTCAAGCCGTCTTGTGAATCTAATTTTATTACCTGCAAAAATTTTAACAAAAAAATAGCATGACAATTCCAATCATAATTTCTATGCTCCTTTATAGAATGTAATGACTTTGAGGAATTAAAACGTGTTTCAATGTTTCTAGGTCTAACGTTTAATCTCAACTTTAATAATTACACACATAAATCCAAAGTCAAAGTTACCTTATTCCCAAATGAAAGGTAATCGAGTTCCGAGTTTGAAAGGTAGAGAGTTGCCACTGTAGGAATCTTGTCTTTGCGTAGCTTCTGTAGTATTTGTGATGTTATTCCCACAGAGCAGTCCACAGGCCCACGAGCTCCCCGTGGAAATTAAATGTGAAATATTGACCTTTTCTAATCAAGAGAGAGTCAGAGAGAGAGCGAGAGGGATTAAGACGTTCCAAAATGTCTTGATTGAATGAAATGAAAGGAAAGACAAAAGATTCCACGATTTCTATAGACTATCTGGACGTAGAGTGAGACATTAAGTATAAAAGCAGTTGATTGCATCTGTAGCAGAGCCAACTACAGATTTTGTATACTCACAATCAGTAAGTTTCGCTTGGTGAACTGCACCCGAATGCTGTTAAGTGTCTTCAACATGACAAAGCAATTCTCATTTAAGAAAAGTTCATTACAACATAGCCATTTCAATGCCAATGCTACTGCAGTTTTAGCTAATTAGTTCTCATCTGTCATTACAGTTAAATTAACTAATTGTGAAAGTGTAGTAAATAAATGTATATTTCAGTTTGTACTTTAAATATATGACAGGTTTTATGAATAGTTATTTTTTTAATTTTTCAAAAAAGTATTTAAATGAAATTAGAAAGATAAGACTGAGATTTGTGTTTTACATGCTGAGTAGAGAGAAAACATTTATCAGATCGAATTGACTGGAAAGCATTAAATTTGAAAAGTGTAACTCAATAATGCATAAAAAGTTGAGAATTTTAAGAGGAAATTCTTTTGTTGGAGAACCGGTACATATTAGGTGTTAAAAGTGACAAGAATAAATACGCTATTACCGACAGATACAGAAAAGTTGTTGGGAAGGCTTTGTACAATTCCTTGCATTTATATTTCAACTATTTGGTGGGTACTGACTATGATACTGAGTACTGTGTAACTATAGTGTCATGTAATATTATGTGGATGGATTTAGCTAGGAATCTATTCCATTATTTCAGTGGGAGTGATGCAATGTGAGGTCGAATGCATTTAAAAGAAATGAATGGGAAAGTGATAAGGAATCTATTGGTTTGGTTATTACTTGCAGTGTACGCACTTGTAAATATTGCTCGTATTAGTTTTTATTGATGTTAGGGTGTAGATACGCATGTAACAGTTGCCATTAGCTTCTTCTAAATTCGTGCTAAGCCTATTTGATAGCTTTTCTCAAGGCACGACAACAAATATAAGAAAAAATACACTAAAAACCAGAAAGGTATATCCTCGCGTCTTCGATGTACAACAACAGAGGATTTCTTTGTATCGTGATTCGGTATTCATCAGCTTTTCATGGTGTGCATGGATATCTTTTCCACTACAATGCAATGCAGCTATGCACAAGTACAGAGATAGTGTTCGGAGAAGTAATAGCTGAGTAGTAAGGACGGAGAATGGTGGAATCAGTCAGTCCGTCAGACGATGAGAACAAGTCAAAGGAAAGTGAACATGATAAAGAGTGAGTGAAGGCAGGTGAATGAGAAGATCAATTAAAGTGAACAACGCTCTTCTTGCCTTCCTACCCACTCCGTCCCAGCTTATTTCTCACTGGCACATTTTCCTTCCCTACATACATTTTCTAGAGCATCTCCTTCATGAACACATACAAATCTCTAGCACGAACAAAAATATGCATTAGGTAACAATACAAACCTAGTCACCACCTAATCGTAAGAATACATCTTTAAATGAATTTTTTTAAATGAACTAATATCAAATTTTGTCCTAGACATTACAAATTCAACCAGGAGAATCTCAAAAATCATATAAAAATGCATGTTTTGGGTTCATATATTTTAAATGAGCAAATGTATACAAAAAAAAAACATTTCTTTAAAATGTTTTAAATATTTTATAAAAAAATATTGACTTTGTTAAGTGTAAAGTAAGGGATCGACTCAATAAATAAAAAAAGGACAAGTACGAAAAGAGCTTTAGATAGGGAAGATATATTTAATGATTGAGTGTTTAATGTAGAATATATATTTATTTTAGATAAATTTTAAAACTGAGTTTGAATACAGAGAAAGCAATTTACGGGGGAAATCGATGGGAATGAATAAGCAAGTACCGTCTCGTTCCCACATCTAATTTGTGTTGCTATAGTAAGTATCTATATAGAACGATGGATGCTGGATGGATGGGTATTTGGTTCTTTTTGAGTAGATAGAGTTTCTTTTCTAAGCAATGAGACTTTCTTCAGATCCTGAGTCGGTGGAATTGACTTCTTGGCAGCCAAGCAGAAGAAAAGAATAGCATTGAATAAGAATAGTTTTGATCTTATCTTCTCACGATATTCTTACTCACTCAGCTTCCTCACTCACTCAACCAAAGGCAGCAGAAAAACAAAATATTCTTCTGAGTATACAGAGAGATATAAGGACAGTATTCTACCTGCTCTTCTTTCTCTCAATATAACACCACTACTTATTTCTATCTAAATCCTATTTATGATGCTATTAAGGAAACATTATGTACTAACATAGGAAACCCTGAGCCTTAATCCAAAATCCTCCGGTCCAGTCTTGTCCGATCTGAGAAGATTGAAAGAAAACAATCAAGTTCCTTCTCTTTACTTAGACATCTCATGTGTAATATAATACCATAGAATTAAAATACAAATGTACACAGAGTGTATAATATATAATATATATCTTCAGCTTCTTAGCTCCCAATGACTACCATATTAGAAAGAGCTAGTCATAAAATATATAATTATGTGTATCTGTACTATAGAACTCAATTCTAATAGCAAACTTAAGCGAAAGGAATTTTTTGCCCACACGTAATACAAATATAAAGGTTCATTGAATAATTTTACAACCTCGACATAATACAATTATATAAGATGCCGGATATATGATGGTTAATGACGTTCTTAATAGCATGTATAGCTATACATATGCCATGTTTGATTCTAATCTTAAACCTTTCAGTGTAAATCTCATCAAAATTTAAATTCACATATCTCACAAATAAGACACTCACTTGTCTAATCCATCATTTTTTCCTTGCCTTGGTTTACTTAAGTATTTTACTAAGTACCTCCCCATGAAAGTTATATGCTAATATTCCGTTTTCTCTCTACAACATTTAGGTTTCATTATATATGCATGTAAATAGTATGCATAGCGGTTCACTGATAGTACCTGCTCATAATAGTGACGGTAATAATATGCATAAAAATGCAGTACCCTTCATAAGATAATCCTGTATTCTAGTAAGGACCAATAAAAATTAATTAATTATTCACTTCAGTATTTCATTACAAAGGTTATACAAAGTGCAGTGCCGAAAATATTGGGGGGCCTTCTGGATGGAATAGATCATGCTTATAGCAGTGTATATAACATTTATATCGTTAGATGGGGAAGTTAAAATTTATCTTGTTCAACAATTAATTAATGGTGGAAGGTAGAGATACTTAGTTAAAGTAAGTCTGGCCACACTAAGTACATGGCAAAAGAAAAATAGAAGATGGACACCTTTCCTACACTTTATTTATCTCATTTACGGTCCATTTCTTAAATTTTTTATGGTAGAAAGTCGTGTTTGTTGGGTAGCGACTGTATTATGTAAAGTAAGGATGAGGCATGGCTCTAATGCGCAGCTTACTTTCAATTCAACATTAATCAAGGAGTCTCATAGGAAAAATATTGATATTCCCCGAAGTCGGGATTACAGTAATTCTGTCTGCAATGAATTGAAACGCTAATAAAAGCCCTTAGCAAATGACCTTGTCGTTGCTTATTCATTACATACTTCCCTCGCATACTTAGTCCAACACATTCACCAGAAAGTTTACACTAGCTCAGCTATATCTTGCTCATTGCTAGCAAAAAAAGAATGCAGCCAGATAATTTAGGTAGGTAGGAATAAGCATAATATTTACGCTCTAATGGGCTCCTTATAATCATCTCCTCAATATAAAGAACAGAACGACATGAAGAAACCAGATACAAATAATTCATCAGCAATCGGCTGGATCGAATCTACAATTTTCTTCAGGCTCATCGCTTCTCCAGCCATTCTTGGTATGCAGATACTAGATGCACATGTAATGAAATGCAACTCCTAATCCCTTCCTCTCTCTCATCCCTGCACAGAAGAGAAGGGATTGGAAAAGTTCATTCGCTATTGGTGTAATGTGATTAGTAGCTACATTGCTCGAGACATATCATACGCACGATAATATAATGTTACTCGTCATTATCATTAGATATCAATGGCTTTGCATCGTAGCTACTTAATAAACACACAACCACACACTGCACATACTTCTTCTTACCTCTGAAACATCTCATCAAAACTCTGACTGGGCAGACACTTTGTAAATGCCATCACATCGCATGTTTTCAAAATTCATTAGAGAAGAAGAAATTTGTCGACCTCAAGGAATAAACAAGAGTGCCTATGCAAATCTTTCAAATCTATGCAGTAGTCAATCGATAATTAACTCATGGACAACCAAAAGCTTTCTTCTTTTCTTCTAAGCCGTATAAACAGCCTGCAGTTGTATTTAAAATACTGCAGGTTAAAATTTCTCATTCTTAAGCTATTTAATTTTTGAATAAATTAGAAAATTATTAACAATTTTCATGAAGTACTTTAATTTTCTTTTAAGTATCCGAAGATATTTATCAATTTGTTATTTCTTATCTCCATTTATCATTTTTTCTCTTGTGGAAAAAATTGCAATGGTTTCCATGAATTATGTAATCTGGTTTAATACAATTATTGGAGAGTTTAAGGATAATAACGTGAGAAATGTCGTACAATAATAAATTGATAGTAGCTATTCCTATTTGTCTGCATATCCTAAAGGATATTTAATTATGTTTGCACATTTGTATACTGTGTGCGTACTGAAGTACTAGGAATAAATATGGTTCAGATCAGATATTGAAAAGGAAGAATGAGAAATAGGTTTACATCTGTATTAAGTACCTAGATGTAGGGATGTGTAAGAAAGTGGTTCATAAAAATGAATGCACCTGAGGCACACAAATAATACTTACAACGAATAAAAATGGACAAGTAGGATCTAAGGTTGTGGTGTTAGTGTGGTAGAGGAATTAAACGCATGCACCACGGATCTGAATGTGATACTGTAAAAAATATCTCGTCTTGTTGGTGGCCTTGGCGTCATTTAAATTAATGGCCATCCATCAATTAAAATTAGATGATGAGACGTAGGCATTACTCTTTGGCTCGTTGCACATGCTTCACTGCATTATTTAGAAATTTGTATTCATTCCGCAGTTGGAGCATTTCTCACTTATTAGATTGTTATCGATAGGAATTAAGTATGATGAATGTCTTATACGTATTGTTAGCATCCTGACTATCTCCCACATTTCCCATTTATCATGGCACAAGCAACAGGAGCAACTAGCAATATTTCTATTGTGCAGCTGAGATTTGTAGCTATTCACATATTATTCAGATGTGTTAACAATCGCAAGTTCTTTGGACTGACTTTCCCCTCTCCTCACATCAGAGATATTAATTTGTTTGCCAAGATAATCTTTACTTATGGTGTCTTACAACAAAGTAACAATAAGGAGATGAAAGCAGGTATGAAATTAATATGTCTGAGCTCTATATGCTTTAATAATGTTGTATAATATCTTTTGACACCTTTATAGGAATACAGAACGACAAAGTTAAAAATAGCTACTATGACTTTGAATAGTTGTGTACATCGTGCCGCTAAATGTCTTAATAATGGTTATTTATACTAATATATACAGTAATATCC
>JAAAYG020046386.1:0-12056 GCA_009936455.2 Tomocerus minor
GATCGGTCAACTCAACAGGTTACCGAGATAACGCGCGCACTTATTGTTCATTTTAGTAGTCAATATACGAAAAGGTAAAAAAAAGGTATTGTGCTTCTAATAAATGGATCCTATCAATAAATAAATCTTATCGTTTCTACGAATTCATAATTTTTTGCAGTATGAAAAGGAAAACATTGTTTTCTACTATTCAAACAATATATATTTCCCACTGATTCTATTAAATGCTACTACATATTAAATCACTACTTCCACCTAACCAAGAAGCTTTGACCGCCTAGGTTTTTTGGTTGCCTGGGTTTTCTCTCCCCGCCCTGTCATAAGGAGAGCCCAGTAGAGCATTTCCTAACAAAATCCACGAATGTTTATAAGGAACGTTTTGCTTTGAATTGTAGAGTGCAGTGAAATCATGTTTCAAATGTATGAAAAATGATTGCAAATGCATCAGGTGTTATGATTTATAAGAATAATTTTAAGAAAGATAGATGCAGTTTAGATTTAGTTCATTAAAATGGGTCAATCAAACGATAATATAACAGTCCACCAATTCCCTCGAAAGAAACTGGATATCAAAAGTAATTGGATTCAATTAGTGCGGTAGAAAGAATACTCCATTGCTGGTGCGTTGCGTCCTCCTGGGTTGTCGGGGCGCCGTTCAACTGGTGTTATCTGCGCCGCTGCGGCCGAAGAGACCGAAGCCATCTTTCCATGTTTCTTCGTTTTCTTCTCAAAAATATTTTTTCTAATATCTTCTGGAACTGTCTTGCTCTATTTACTCGTTCTGTCACTGACTTTTCGTCCAGCCATTGCTCTTCGAGACGATTAAATACAATGACAGGATTCATGGTATCAATTGTCTCAGTATTTTCCTCCTTATATACTAGTCACACATTTATGAGTAGTAAATATAAAGGTATCTTATGGCACGTCCATATGCACCGTAGAAGAATATCATCAGAGACGAATTTGCAAATTAGGCATTACTTCCTTGTAGAATATTCCATAAGGAAGTTGTACAATCTGGATATAATTTCTGAAAGTCGGCTGTTAGGTCAACGTATACCACATAATATTATAGTCTTAATTTGTGATTAATATGAGATTTCTGGATATGCCAAAGATAAGAAATCCTGAAATACATGGTGGTCTACGTATAAAATTACTAATTGATAATTAATACGATTGTTTCGTTGAGTCATTAGTTCCTGAAATAATAGTGAGGGAACATTGTACTGTGACTGATTTTGGTTGCCCCCACTCCCCTAATTTTAGATATTTTCACCAATTAAATGTTGTGGTAGGAGACTTTAGGCCATCACCTAGTCATGTGCAAAGTTTGGTAATAATTTGAATTTTGACCCGATGTGGCCATTACAGTTGCATTGCAGTACCTTAAGTTACACAAATCCATGTCTTAAGCTGCTATAATATCTTTTACGTTACTCGTGAATGCAAGCTGCTTGAGTTCTTCCTAATCAACTGCATTACACTACCGAAAGGGCAATTCTCTGACAATGTTAGCGCGCGTAAAAAGCTGCGATAAGAATACATATATATATATATATATATGTTTGTTAATCTTTTCCCCCTTCAACCTTGAACCTTTTCAAACATGTTTTTTTTTGCCTAATATACTGTTCTATCACCAATGTAATTCCGTTGTAACTTCAGTCATATGTCATGAATATACTTGTACGTGTAATAATGTAAAGCTGCCTAGACTATTCTGAAAATATATAAACCTATACCTAACATAATCTGTTATAGCCATATAAAGTATATATAGTTATATAAGGAATAATTACAAGGGTCTGAGAAATGTTTGAAGTACAAGAGGGGAAAAGATTTTCTTCATATAGTTCTTATACAAATATAAAAAGCAATTAACAATCACCTTTCACGATCAAAAATATTGGTAATTATCTGCTAATTGATCAAAGGAAACGTTTTTCCATCGATACACTGTAGCTTATGACATTGAGGCTGTCACTGCGAACTTTACGAAAATTGATTCCCGGCAGTCATATTTAAGTAAATGAAGAACCAATTGCCATACATGTAATGACAAACAAGTCGTTTAATTTCCATAAATTGGTGATGATATTTTTACGATTTCATTTTATTTCTACATGCAGTATTTATTAATTGTTTGTACTCACATAATCCGAAATGATGGGATATATAGTTCTTGGGGGTACTCTGCGCCTAATTT
Source organism: Tomocerus minor (assembly GCA_009936455.2). Lineage (NCBI taxonomy): Eukaryota > Metazoa > Arthropoda > Collembola > Entomobryomorpha > Tomoceridae > Tomocerus > Tomocerus minor. Next base: position 2,213 of record JAAAYG020046386.1, read on the forward strand.
TCTCCAGATTTTAAAACGTAGACAGTGACTCCAAGCGGTTCATTGCTACATTTATGCAATTAAATACAGAAGTTCAAATGCATTCAAATAGTTTTTGAAACTTAAGAAAAACATTTTTATTGTTGAGGAACTTAGTTAAAATATTATTTGAGCATGGCATATAAATAGCAGTGTTTTGCTCCGTAGCCATTCGGTACAAATACTTTTTCGGGAATGTACCCATGCGACAATATTTTTCTCGGCTGGCACGAGATCTATATTAGTTTTTGTGGATGTGGTAAAGTTTCGTTCAAAAGAGGAAAACCTTGTATAAAATTCAATGCCAGAGACGATATCGAATATTAATTTCAAATTCCACATCAGCATGATGGGTTTCTTTATTAACAACGACTAATATTCGAAATAACTAACTTTTGTGTCTTACTGTTACATTTAATATCAATTCTATGCAACAAATGATTCAAACATCCCCAACTTTATATAGTATGTATTAATTTCTTCATTGATAAAGTTGACTGACTTAATATTACACTGTGTCCATTAGAGGGTGCTAAAACAAACCATAATTGGCACATTATTTATTTGCCACCTTGGTAATAGCTATATAACCTTTATTTTCAGTTGAAGTTAAGGATGCAATTTTAATCTACCCAAAAACGAACATTTTTGCATAATTCATACTTTCAGACAATAGAAATGTAATTCCAATATGTTGTTCATTCATATAAATACTTTACCTAGTTGCTAGTTTAACCAATGAACAGTTAAGTAAAAAAAAAGTATCGAGTAAATTCTTATTCTGCAACATTTCAGCTTTTCTCTCAGCTATGAATTACAAATATTAATGTATTTTTCAAAAATAATAGCGATTAAATTTTACTGATCCGCTGAACCTAAAATAAACTTAATCATATCAGATAACGAAAGAAAATCATATATAAGTTTACATGGTAAGGAATTGTGTATTGTATAAAATTGTATTGCACAAATCAATTATAATATTGAAATTTACTGCATCTTAAAATAAAATGTTGCTATATTAAAACACTTCCTGAACATTAACACATTATTATTAGCACGAATATGACTAAATTATGTTTTTTGTAGAGTTGTAAACTTATTTGAACAATCAAAGTTTTTGGCATTATTAATAATGTTTCTTCTATTTTCGTGTATATGGGTTTTACCAAGGGGGTAAATCGTCATGGAAATAAGGGCTTTTCTTACTAAAGTGGAGAAAATTTCAGCCATTTACATGGAAAGGGTTCCGAGATGTACTGGGACAACAAACAAATTATTACTAGCTTGAGCGACATGCATTAGGCCTTAATACGAAGTATTTCAGGCAAATAATTTGTTTACGTCCCAGTAGATTTCGAAAGAAATCCCGAATTTTCGCCACCTGAGTAAGAAAAATCCTAACTTCCATGACGATTTACCGCCCTTGGGTTTTATTAGTATTTTCTCAATGGACTGGACATTCCACATTCAGAAGTAACATGTTTTTTTAAAACTGACGGATTGTTAAGAATAAGGCCGCACATTTCGCATTCATAAGGAATTTTTTCATCCTGGTGGTGGCTTACTATATGTATCAACACATCGCATCGACTTTCGAATATCTCGTGACAGTAAACACATTTCGCAGGATTATTACGTTTGGCTTTATTAGGATCCCAATTTCTGACTCTGTTGTGTTTGTACAGTTCTAGGCCATTGCTGAATGTGTTTCCACATTTGTCACAATGACTTTTCTGTTTCGTGTATGCCGAGTGGAATAAGATCTGGTGCATTTTCAAAGTTGAACTTTTAAGTTGACGGTTCCCACAAATTTGGCATTTGTACTCGTCTGTTCGCTCCTTTTTGTTCTTGTGGGTATTTTCGTGTTTTAGACAGTTGACCCTCTGACTGAAGCCTTTGCCACAAGTTGAGCAGTTGAAAGGCAAAGCTTTCTCGTGGACACTTCGTATGTGCTGCTGCAGTGTGTTATTGAACTTGGATCTAAAGCCACATTTGTCACACACATGATTCTTTTGGCGATTATGCACCAGGGCTATATGCTGTCTTAATCTCTGCGAGTTATTAATTTTCTTTCGGCAAATCGGACACTCGAAATCTCCTTCCTCATGAAGTTGAGAGTGAAATCGCAACGCTCGACTTGTAGCAAACTGCCCTCCGCAAATCTCACAAACAAATTTTTTCTCTCCGTGGTTTTTCATGTGCAAATTAAAACCTTGTTCACTTAAAAGTTTCTTCTTGCAAACCGCGCACTGGAATTCCTTTTCTGTACCCTCGTGCTTAGCTGAAATAAAGACAATTAATCATTTAAAAAATCTAAATCAATATTTTAATTTAACATGCCCTGTCTAAATCACACGATATTAGTATTAGTCGTTCATTTAAAAGTTTAGTTTGGTTTTTAAAAAAATCGTAATTGATAAACTAATGCACAAGTGCGATGGAATTTTAGGTTTTTAAAATAAATGATAGTGACAAAAAAGAATACAAACATTTAGTTGAAATCAACAGATTTTGAATGAACGGATATGCATTCATCATTTTGCATTCCGTTTCCAAAAATGAGTCAAGTTTTCAAATAAATCCAATTAATTAGATTCAGGCCCCAATTGTCACACATTTTTATTTCCAATATGACCAAGATACCAAAAACGCAACTCATGGAGATCGACCCCAAATTTTCTCAAAAGTTTTTCAATTTGACATAAATTTAATTCACGATATAAGTCACATAGTTTTGCACTTTCGATTCCGTGCATATGTCAAAAAATTAGTCGAAAATGTCAACATTGTTTAAAACAAGATTATATTTTCATTTTAATGATGTCAAAATCAGTTAGAGTCTCATTTATATCTCAAGATATAAATGACGTAAATTGCCATTAGGTACTTACCTGAATGTATTTTAAAGCTGGAATGTGACGTAAATGACTTTTTACAGCCTGACTCTTGACAAATATATTGTCGCTTGATAATTCCATGTATACTATGATAACGTCTTCTGTGCTGTTTCAAATCACTTTGTGACAAACAGGTTTTGCCACATTTGTCACAGGGAAATTCCTTTCCGTTGTGACTATTTTCATGTCGAATTAATGACATGCGACATTTAAAAGTTTCTTCACACAAGGAACAGCTGAAATTTTTATGAACTTGTCCAACATGATGAGCTAAACGAAATTTAGTTTTCCATTTTTTCCCACAGACATTGCATATAAAAGATCCTTCTTCTCCTTCAGTCGTGTGTACAATAGCCACGTGGTCTTTCAAAAACTTTTTAAATTTGAAACCCCGTCCACATGTCGTACATCTGAATGGCAGTTCGTGCTCTCCAAAGTGAGTGACCAGATGTTCCTTCATTCTTCTTATGTCAGGTCTCCCACAAATATCACACACAGAATCTGATTCTTTTTTAGTCTTTGCTGGCCGACCCAATTTACGTACAGGGACAGAATCCTCGAAATTCGGCGTTTTTAACACATAGCTACCGCTGCAAGGGCTTTGTTTATGATTTACTAAGTTTTGAAGTTCGCTGAACTCCTTTTTACAGGTATTACATACTAAATTAAGTAATTCCTCTGTCGTAACAGGCAAATTAATCACATTTACTGAATCGGTCATTAAAACGCTGCTACTCATTGATTCTCTGCTCGAATTGTTCCTGAAAAACAAGAAATACATTCAAACATTATATAAAAATTCAAAAAAAAAATATAATTACAAGATAGAAATCTAATAATGATTTAGTATTAATTAAAATCAACTATTTCTAAAAATACTTTGCCTACTAACCATTTTATTGGAGGAAGAAAATCCACTGACAAATCCTCAGAATTCGCACTTTTGGCCGTTTTTCTCAAATTTCCAACAGCTGCTACGGTAGATTTTCTCTTACAAAATCTAGAACGGCCTTTTCTTGGATCAATAACTTGCCCGCTACTATCAATTTCAAGTTCTGACAAATCAATTTAAAAATTAGAACTTTTGAATGTCTAAAAAATATTTAATGTAAGTACTTACTGTCGAGAAGAACACGAGGATAGTAATTTGATGCACAATCTGCGCCATAAGCCTCTCCTTTAGATTTCAAAGGGTCATTGTTGGTTTCATCAGATTTCCTGTCTGGACATAAAAATTAAATCATAATTTCAGGACAATTTTACAATCAGAGCATAACAATGTTTACAAACAATATTAATTGCACACATGTCATTTGTACCATTTAAAAAATGCGAAGAGGGTGCAACAAATTCTTCAGTTTCAAGGTTTTGAGATGCATCAGCTGTTGCTAAATCTTTTTGGCCATCCGATATGTGCGAATCAGTGTCTATATTATTTAAAATTTCGAGAGTTGCTATTATCTTTCACTATGTAACAAATAAATGTTAAGTAATTTTAGTTAGTTAGTAGTAGCAATCAGGCAGAGGAAATACATTTTTTTTAAATCCCAAATTAGAATATAATTCTATAATCGGCAATAATTTATCAAGCTGTAACTGACATTCATATAGACGGACAAAAAAATCCATTTTCTTCAGAATGGAAATGTATTAAAATCGCGATAATAAATATTTACTTTTGAAAGTGCAAATGATGTTCGACGCAGATAAAACTTACCATCTAAATCCACTCTAGGAACTAAAACAGATTTTCTATTTTTGCCCTTGCCACTGGAACTTCTGAGCACGCAATCATCCTCTTTATCTCCAACAAAGTTTGAATCAGTAGAAAAAATTGGTTTAGTATTTAAAATCTTGGGTAAAGGACTGTCATTAAAACTTATTTCTTCCTCGATAAAATGAATATCCTCTTCAACGGTCACAGTGTCATCTTCTACTTTTATTTCTTTCAAGGGATATCCATTTTCGGAAAGTATAAAATGGCGTTCATTTATTTCAATGGTGAATTCCTCGATGAGACTATCCAACAGTAAACCGATCTCTATCAGCTTCTGGTTTACTTTATGTATTTTTTCCGCAGAATTGAAACATTGCAGGCAAATTGTGGACAATGATTCGGAAGGGTAATTCTCTTCAGAAAAAGTTTTACGAATTTTGCCATGTAATAGCTCTTTGCTGCATGTAATAATATCGTCGTAGTGGTCCACGGTCTGTTCATCAGTCTTTTTCCTTCTGCTGTTTATTTCAACGGGAGTAAAGCAGAACAAACAATTCTCAGTTTCCGGACGACGGTTTCGTACAAATGATTCGTCCATGACTGACGTATTCGTGCTCTATGGTTTTCAGCTGTTATTAAATGTCAATAAATCAAATTAAATACTGTTTTAGGTACTAAAAATACAATACATAAAAGCTACTCAGTTCCAAATGAACATAATTTTAAATCTCGAAATATAAAATAAATACGTTCCTGTGTAAAAATTAGTTTATTAAATAGAAACGAAAATAAATATATCTTAAATACTGAGGTGACTATTTAGTCACTAGCTAATTACCTGGACCATTTATTCCTGCTGAATAAATGGAAAGTTGCCAGACTCATCAGTTTTTTGTAAAATCCATTAATATTATTGTACAAAATATTATCTACTTCCTTGTCACAATTTTTAAAAGTCGCGGTTTAAGGTGTTGCGGCTTACTTGAGTCAATAGCATCTTACCCCATAATGACCGATTCTCTTATTATCTGCAGAAATAATCCGTTTCCAACGATACTCTGTTGATAAAGGTCTCCTTGTGCTCTTACTAATGCGTTTATCATCATTATTTCTACAATTACGAAAACATAAATCAAGATTTTAAAATAAAAGACACAATAAAACTTTTATTAATTTTCATAAACGCTGTGGAAACAAAGTTAGAATTAATAAGACAATACAAATTAATAATACTACAATAAATGCAAAGAATATGTACAGAGGTACATTGTAAATGCAAAAGAGTAATGACCTACTTAATGTTGACGAACACAAAAAATACATTTTACTATCGTATAATATTTAAAAAAGTAAATCTATGAAATATAAAGCAAGAATTAAGTCCTGAAGATAATAATCATTAAACTTGAAGCAATTCATTTAAAAGTAAAATAATGTAAATTTACAATAATACACATTAATCTTAAATAATCAAAAATTACACAGAAAGCAACGCACGAATAGTTAAATTTCGCACATTTAATACCAACATTATTTTTTAAACACGAAAGTTGTAATTACCTACATATAATGCGAAAAAACTGTTAAAAACGTATTTCTAATAAATTCGTCATAACAATGCATTATTTTGAAATCATGATTTCAAATTAATTAGGCTAATTAATAATAGTTGGAAGTTACAACAAAAAAGGAGTCAAAACTTTTTATTTTAAGTACAGGAAAGATAAAAGGCTTAAAATGAATACAAAATTGACTCCTACTGGATTAAACATTGGGCTATCATTTAAAACTTGTCCCTTCACATAAAAATACAAACTTGATATTTCCAGATTTTTAAATTTGAATTTTGATATTTAGCCCTCACAAAGTACAACACAAGGTTATTCTAATATATCTTTATACAAACTCATAGAGCAGTACGTACTACATGCTCACATTAGGCAATTGGCAAAAATGATGAGTCATAAATAAAAACTTTAAAATATTATTTACTAAAATATTTGACACATATCATGTATTTTATCATTGAATTGAGTGATAGTACTTGCTATAAGCATTCAAACATAAAAAAGCAACATCAAGAACCATGTCAAAACGGCTAAATTGCTATTGGGATTGAAAATTGATTGGTTTCGCGATAAATAATTTCAAACCATTTTTATGGCGTAAATAGGATTTTCGCCAACTGACCAAAAATGATTAAGTTACTTAGAACGTCAAACAAGACATCTATTACGGTTGAAAACCATTGTCAATATTTATACATATAATGCAAGCTAACATGACATCAATCACGATTAAAAAAGAAATGTAATAACGTTATTTAAAACATGTAGTTTAGTAAATACGGCTGAACAACAGCTAAAAAGTTTTCCATTAATTGTTAACATTAATAATGCATAATAGACATTTACACCTTATTTTTACAGCAATGACATCACACATGGCATCAAAATTCAGACATCAATTATGATTAAACATCACATCAATTGTTTAACATTAATTAGGATTAAGCATCACATAGGTCTCCACATCAAGAAGATAGAACATTGAATATCTTATCAAAGTTTCATATATTGACTATAATTACATCTAATACAGAAATACAAATAAAAAGTCTAATTATAGAATGTTGTGACATGACAGCTAGTTTACTCTTTACTTTGCACGACAAAGTACTTTCAAATAACAAAACTGTTTCCTCATCTTCATAAATATACAGTTCTTAAATTGAAATGTTTTCTTAATTTTAATTTCCCAGCCAGAAATTAAAATTAATCAAACTTGCTCTCAATTTTTTTCAGTTGTTTTCTATGCTATCTCGCCGTCGATCTCCGTTTTCTCTCTCCGTAATCTCCATTGTCAGTATAGTATAAGTAGAGCTATAATAGATCCAGGACAATGCTTCAGGCTAATATTCAAACCTGAAAATGGACCCAAAACATTAATAGCCTATATATTTTTAAGAGATAATAAAAAAGGAGAAATTTCAAAAAAAAATTAACTTACAAAAACCACTTTCGGTCATTCAGTTCCTTCATAATTCATAATCTAAAATTAGAAAAGCTTTTGGTACAACATTTAAAAATTAATAAAGTGTCAGGGGAACGAGAACAACCCACAATACATTCTGTAGTACTGCACAGTTATTTCATTGATTCTATTTCATCTGTAAAACTTCCAAGAAGCGAGATGAATATTATAGGAACGTAGGAATGGGAATGACTGCTTTATTTCAAGATTTCTACCGCTGCTCAAGATTATCAATTTATCTTTGGAAATTAGAAATGTCATTGAAAAGACGTGAACAGTAATATAGAGTATTTTCCGACGTAACAATTTCTGTTTGGATTATCTACAGCTGACTCGCTCGCCGATGATTGTTTTTGTCTAGAGAATTTGTTTATATTTATAGAAATGTCAAAAGATGGCTCTGGTTGTTTTCAGGGGATTGGTGGTAAGTTATTATTTTTGTTGAAACTAGGATTGTTGCTTGTGAAAATGTGAACAGTTGGTTTTTATTCTTTAGCAGAGGACTGTTCATCCAGATTGTCTGGATGAGTAGAAGAGGCATCTGCTTCTGATTCCGCACTCTCATATTCGGATTCCTCATTAGAGGAACCAGAGGAAGATTCCCCATTTACTTCGGTTTCCTGTGCCGCGGGGGTTTCCTCTGCCTCACTCTTCTTCTCATTGAAATCCCTGGAAAGTGCGTAGTCGACTCTTCCTGAGTCCTTTAGCATCTTCATGGTCGTGTACAAATTGCTCACCACTTTGGCACACTTCAAACACATTTGATAATCAATATTTTCAAACGGCAAGGGCTGGCCAAATTTAAACAGGTATAAAACAGCTGCCTTCAGAGTAATGGGGTTTTCCTGATTTTCATCGCTGGAGGAGATTGCTCGGATATTTCCAGTTTTACTCGTCAAGATAACCGAGCAATTGGCACACTTTTCAATGCGAGTAACATTTTCAGACTTGTTGGTCCCCATTAACTGACTGTTTGACTGAGAGGGAAATGACATTTTCCTGATTGTAAATTGATTTGTAATTTTTGTCCAAAAGTTTCAATTCTCAATTATAAGTCTCCTGTAGAACTTCTGTATTCTGAAAATGTTTCTATATAAAGCAAAAAAAAATATTTATATTTTCTTTTCTCAAAATAATAGGGTCAATTATGGTATTTTTAGTATTAAACTTACGTTACAAGTCGAATTCACTTTACTAAAGGTTGGGAAAGTCGGCTTTACTTTTGTTTTTTAACGGCACACGCGGAATAGTGCATTAACGGCAACCTAAGATGACAAGTCAAAATATAAAGTTGTTTTTTGGCCCTATTTACGATGTAATTTTATTTTAAAAGCCTAATTACTCAATTTCCAATATAAGCGTGGATACGACACTGAACCTCCTTTCACTTTTCCATACAACAACATCTAAAAGAATGAAGGAAATGCGAAATATAGAAAAATCAATAAACATCTGAGGCAGACGCTGCTGTGGAATAATTCAAAGCACCGCAATTCCCGGTAGCTATTGATCTTTTGGACCAAAATGTTTCGTTATACCCCAAAGAGTTGCTAAACTGCTGCTGTTAGACATGTCGGCATATCACTTTCTTTCCATATTTGCGTGATAACTCAAGAACGCAACGAGAAAGACCGTTCAAATTTTGTATGCGTATTTTTAGAAAGTTTAAGTTTAAAAAAATAAAGACATCCCCTAAGCCTATCTGCTAAATTAATGCTCGCGACTTACCAAGATTTATTTCGAATATTTTCAGGATATTAAATATTTTCTTCACTATCCCTGAACCTAACTTGAAAAAAGTAGTGAACTACGTGCATTTCACTACAGATTTTGAAATATTCTGCAAGTACAGAACTGACAGTAGTCCATTTTAAGGGAAGATGGTAATTTTATCGTAGCAAAATATTGTATTTTTAAACGTCTTGTATGATTTACACCACTAATTATTATTGTCATCATAATTAAGCAGAATAATGAATGTGCCAACAAATATGAACATGAAATGACACGATATGAAAACATTTTTTTCCCAAATGTATTCCTTTATTTTAGTTACTGACTTTGCAACATTTCATGGGATTTAAACAACAGCGTTGCTATTGAACCACCTAACCATGGAATTTCCATATTTCGTCATCCAGTCCACATTGGACCTAACTGTTGCTATGTGACCCTG
>JAAAYG020046408.1:0-12053 GCA_009936455.2 Tomocerus minor
TTCCATGAATGCATGAAATTTGAAAATGAGTTAGAAGTGCATAACTTTTATAACTTTGTAACGCAATCCTTACGTATCAGAGCATGGATGAGAAATGAGTAACCATGCATTATTCATATTCATATATATAATTACTCTATTATGTTACTCAATTATTAATCATTCTTCTTTAAACTTAAGCTTAATTATAAATCACAAATTTAAATTTAAAACTTAATTCACAAATCATGAAACATGGTAAACATTGTGTTGTAGGCTGCGGCCAAAATTTGAGGCACAATAAACTATCTATCATATGACTATGGTAAAGGTTATGTACTCCAGTGAAAGAAATGGGAAAATGGGAAATTCCAAATAAAATTCAAACATAAAATTTATAAAAGGAAATAGAAATGAAATTGTTTCGTACGTGTTGTAGTTGTGACATCTGTTGTTGGACACTCCGTTGTTGGACACTCCGTTGTGCCTGTACATTTTAGAAAATTTATTTTCAGACAAAAAATATTTTAACTATATATTTATACATCTCAAAAGGATAAAAAATAGAAAGGTTAACAATTGTATTTATACTATACCGATAGTCGTTGGTGGTGGACAAGGAGCACAAGTTGTGGTGGTAGCATCAGTAGGCCCTAATGAGTTTTATAATTCAATTTTATGACTTTTAGCACGATATTGACGATTTTGCTATGTATGTACAGGGTGATGCAGAAACAAAAACAATGGAACTTTCTTCAACTTTCCCTCTTATCTCACAGAGAGTAGTAACATTCCATTCAGTTGCTACTCGCTTACGCAGGTCTATGGCATTAAATGGCTATCAGGTTAACCAATCTAAGTAAGAAATCTATGCTCTTTCAGAATTTATTAATTGTGTTGCAATAACGTTACTAGTCCGAGATATTTAGAGGGAAAGTTGGAGAAAGTTCTCTTGTTATTGTTTATGCGCCACCCTGTATATATCTACATATTATATTCACCAGTTGGAGTTGTTTGGGACGGGTCACTTGTAGTGGGTGTAATTTCCGCTGAAACAATTAAAAATAATTCAAAAAATTAAGGCTAAGATTACAGAAAGGTGAGTCGCAATGATTTAGTAGCGATAGCGAAGCCAAAAGGTCCAATCTGAAGAAGTCGAAGGAAGGCCAGGTGAAAAAACCGCCTGGTATGGTGAAGATTAAAAGAAGCAAGAGTTCCTGGAATGCTAAGAACATTTCTAGTAAAGTCACTTTGTTTTTGTGGTGTGGTACAAAAACATAGAAACACAAATATTTGCACTATAAAAAAGTCGGCAAACTCGTATAAAGAGTAGCTATATTCAAAAAGCTTGAACAAAACACTATAATTAAGCATTTATTTTGGGGCGCATTTTCAGTTTTAGGTTTTGCTCCCCTTACCGATATTTAGCTAATTCCCATACTCAAAATTAGCATACACTCATACAAAATTTAACTGCGAAAATAATTATTGGAAAGACCAGAGCGTGGAAAATTTAAATAGCGGAGGTAAATAGAAGTAATTATTTTTTCTACCTCCAAGCGTGCCCCTCCCCTATCTTTGTTCAGTAAGGCCCTATTGGAAAACAACTAAAAAATCTGAGTTCTTACAGAGAGTTGTCGTTAGGGGCGTAGTTGACGACGGGTCAAAGGGTGTGGTTGTTGAAGATTCGAGGGGTGTGGTCGTAAAAGTGTCATGGGGAGTGGTCGTGAAAAAGTCAACAGGTGTCGTGCTTTCATGACTTTCAGTTGCTGTCGAAGTAAATAATTAATTTTAGAAATAACGGCATCCCTTAGGAGTATGAGACCCTTTACTAATTTGTTGGAGGAAAGGGATACAAACGAAACAAAAGGGAAGAAAAAGGCAAAAATATTTTGAGTAGGTACTTGTAGTTGTAGGGGTCGTGCCAGTAGTGCTACCGTCACAATCAACAGGTGTCGTTGTTTCAGGACATTCGAAGGGCGTGGTCGGACATTCAGGAGCTGATTTAAATAACAAATATTTTAATAAATCTCTATCACGCTGATATTCATTCGCTTCGGTTGGAATAGACCCTATGCAGAACTCCGAAAATATTGTATTCCCGCGGAATCTTTCTTTTTAGAGATGGGATCAAGTTTGGCTAGGCAAGATAGGGCCCGCGAATGCTGTTGCTGATTGAAACGATCCGACACGTTCTCATCTCTTTTTTAGGAGGGCGGAGTTAAAAAGCGATCGATCGCTAGTTCTGCATAGGGTCTATTGGATAAAATGAAGTGTGGTACTTCCAACAAAACTTGTCCCAAAAAATATTTTTAATAGATTTTTTGGTCTCGTAGACGTACCCGCCGCCCCCTAATGTATACCAAGTAGCCCTTCATACATTTTCGAACTATTGTCTTTTACCACATAAATTGAATTTCACTTTTGAAGCCAATTTGACTACAATTCACTACATACAAACTCTTAACATACTTGATTGCTTCATTTTTTTTACCACATGAAACTTCACTAGTAACTAGTAAAAATCTTTCAAATTGAAAGTAGTAGAGTAAATCCCGTTAAAGTAAAGTGAAAATTATTTACGTGGTGGAAAATGAGATTTATAAGTGAAAAGTAGAGTTTATCAAAGAAAATATCCTTTCCCTAGTTGAAAATACTCGACAATACTTAAAATGGTAGTGAAATCGGAATAAAAGAAAGGCGGATAGAGAAGGGGAACAAGAAAAGTCAAACAATTAGTTAATGCTCACGTGTAGAGGTCGGGCATGTGCTACAGTCAAAAGGTGGCTCTTCTGTAGTACAAGTGGTTGGTGTGCACTCAGTAGGTGTGGTTGGTTCAGGTTCAGGACATTGAGGAGCTGAGGTAATAAACCGATTATTGCTTTCATGTACCATTCAAGAAGAAAGTATACGCATAATAATATATTGAATTGCCTATTCCTAGTGCGCATGCGCACATATCATAACCAACAAACTATTTTGTGCAGTAATGTGCATTACTCCCATATGTACTAAAACTCAGCTTGAAACGTTCACTGGCAGTCTCTTCGAATAAAAAACAAGAAAAAAAAGGAAGTTCAATTATTGAAATCTCACTTGTAGAGGTCGGGCATGTGTTACAGTCAAAAGGTGGCTCTTCTGTAGTTACAGTAGTTGGTGTGCACTCCGTAGGTGTGGTTGGTTCAGGTTCAGGACATTCAGGAGCTGAGGTAATAAACCGATGATTATTGCTTTCATGTACCATTCAAGAAGAAAGTATACACATACATTTTATTGCCTATCCCTAGTGCGCAAGTGCACATATCATACCCAACAAACTATTTTGTGCAATAATGCGCACTACTCTCTTATGCACTAACTCAGCTTGAAACGTTTCCTGGCAGTCTCTTTGATTAAAAATCAAGAATAGTAAGTTCAATGATTAAAATCTCACTTGTAGGGGTCGTGTCACAGTTACATTCGGTAGTGAGATCAGGGCATGTTGTTCCCACATCTAAAACAAACAAAACTAATTAAGCATTGTAGTATTAGCGTTAATTACAATTGGCTTTATTCATTAAAATTAAGTAGATCTGTTGCCTGTTGTTGTCGTCCCTGTTGTGGTTGTTGTAGTCGGCTCGGTAGTAGTTGTAGTTGTTGTAGTCGGCTCGGTAGTAGTAGTAGTTGTAGTTGTTGTAGTCGGCTCGGTAGTAGTAGTAGTTGTAGTTGTTGTAGTCGGCTCGGTAGTAGTTGTAGTTGGTGGTGGCTCTACAAAATTGAATAAATAAATTATACTTTTAAAATAAATCAGAAAGAATTTCTAAGATTATATGCTATGATTTCGGCAGCGACGGGATCATGCCGTATCATCCTACTTATACTGAGCTGTTTTCAAAGCTGGGCTAAACTTCGAGATTACATCAAAAAGGCAAACGGCCGCACAAACAGTTACGTATAATAATAATGAATAAACTCCAAATATTCAATCAAATGTGGAAAAAGTAAAAAACTGTGGAATAAAAAATAGAAATTGTTGATATGTTTCGATATCTTCATTCCTCAACCCCAAATCAGAATATAACAAAAATACGAAACAATATAAATGTAGAAGAAAACAGGCCATATTATATTTTTATAACGTTTCGCGACTTTCTCTGGACTGACTTTGGAATAGTGGGTGAAGAGCAACGTAACTGAAATTTAAATAAAACAAATATTTGGCAAGAGGTAGGAATGTTGAATTTACCGAAATAAACCATGAGAGTAGCATGTTCCTTTGTAACTTCAGGTCCTAAGCCATCCTGAACATAAAGGGTAGTGACGTGTACACGATTCCATGTATTAGCAACTATATACTCTTCCGTTATGCCATCCCTTAGTACGATCTCGTGTCCATTTATGGTAAAAAAAGCGTCTGCCCCGCCCTCGAAAGTAATTGTAGGATTTCCATTGACAGCTATAGAGCCAACAGGTCCTGCTCCCATTTCAGAACGGGCAATTAATCTGTAAAACTTTTCTTTAAAAACGGCCACTTCTTCTTCGACGTAGTTTAGAACTACAAGGACACTAGAACTCTTGTCACTGACGTCAGGTGGATTAGTTGTTTCCGTGGCCTTTATTTCGATAAGGTATGGCAATTCATTTGGACCAGGAAGCACAGAGGAGTCTTTAAAGGAAATTGTCTTGTCCTCTGGGTCGATGGTGACATTTGGGTCGGTACAGGAATAGTCGATTCTAATATTAGGATGTGAGTCTGTATCTTTTGCTTCAAAAGCAGTAATTAGAAAGCTATTTTCTGTTGGTTTGTCTGTCACATGGTAATAGGGTTGTAAAAATACTGGCGGACAGTTATTCGCATGGTCCGTTACAGCAATAGTTACCAACAGACTAGCGTTATGACTATCATCACCGTCGTGGGCAATAATATTTACAGTTGCGCTATCGAATATCTCTTCTTTGCTCATCAATTTTACAGTTCCTGAATCTTCATCCCAAATAACATGGAAATTGCTGGAATCATCGTCAACTTTTACAGATATGAGTTTCCCTTCAATATGATCTTCATCGACGACTGTTAGCGGAAAATCGTAGTTTAATTGAACACCAATATTCCAAGGCACTTTGATATCTTCAATGTCCAAGGAAGGGGATGTAGAAAATTCGGGTATTTTGTTGTTTACAGGTTGTATTAACAGATCGATAAAGAAAGAGGATTGATCACTACTGTCTGGCTCACAGGCTACGTTCACTACAAACAGTGGATTCCATCCATCTTCCGGGATCTTATTGTGGTCTATATAATCCTTCAATAACGATCCTGGTTTTACCTCAATTGTATTCCCAGTGAACACATATTCCAGTAAATCCGTCATATGCGCCGGCGAAACTGACACAAGCTTCAGTAGAGCGGTGGTATTCCCCCTCCTGATCATATTCAGTCATAAATATTAAAAGTTTCAGTGATTAAAGATTAACTGCTCAAAAATTTCCAACTTCAACATTTGATGACAACAATTAATTATTCCCAATGCCCCATTGGGAACAATTGCTTACATGAATTTTAAGCTCGCCAAATTGATGTTTTTTAAATGGGGTAAAAATATATTTCATTACTCTCATTTTTTGTGTAGTTTCTCCATGTTCTTTGTTATTAAACATTACTATCCAGCACCCTGTAATAACATTATTTTCTAGCGCATGCAGCCTAACCACCCATGCACCCTTAGCTACAAATAAATTAAATTTTCGTGTAAGGCCCCTATATACTCACCATGCTTCCTAAAATATTAATATTTTATATCGAACATTTACGACACATGGCTAGTGGGTGTCGAAACCTCGTCTCACTTTTCCTGAAATACAGACTGTGTTCTTTACAATTTTTCTGCAAAATTTCTGCAAGAAATTCCATCAAAATCTAAAAAGTTAGCTAGTGAAAGTCGTCTTCTTGTCAATTTCAGTAATAATAATAACTATGTCGGGTGTGCTTTAATTTATACTTTCGGTCAAGCAAGAGGCAAATTGACGATTCTTATGTGAACTATATCCATAAAATCTTAGAAACATTATCTACATTTTATCAGTTCGAAATTTTGGATAGATGTCTTCTCCGTTTTAACTCGCCCTAGGAGAGCACGATAACTCTCGAACGCATTGACGGAGGTTGACCAAACTAGGCATAAACATTGCATATGGGCCTGTGACAAATCCTATTCAAAATGGCAGCAATCGGTCCACAGGTTACCGAGATAACGCGCGCTCACTTTTTGTTCATTTTAATAGTCAATGTATAAAAAGGTACATCAAAATATCTATTGTGCTCTAATAAATTGTTTGGGAGGTAGTAGGTAGTATAAAAATATTGATACCCCTTCTACTAAGTATTGAATTTTAAATAGTGAAATCAGTTATTAAGGAAATCTTCCCGCTTTTATGCATCCATAACTTCCTGTAGTATAAAAAGAAAAACACTGTTTCTACTATTCAGGCATCTTATAAGTCATGTTTTTTCTATTAAATGTTAAATATTTTGGTGGCATAAAATATTAATTATTACTGCGTCAATTAGATGTGAATTAATAGCACATTATTCTTTGATACTGCTTCTATCTAACATTTAATTTAATAGTGAAATCAGTTTCTTGCAATATTAAAATAAAGTCATGACATAAATTATAGTTATATTTTAGTCAAGTTTTAGTTTAGTTATAATTCCATTACAAATCACATTACATATGCATGCAGAGCAGCGTTCGGAGTCGTAAAACTAATATAATCGTATATGAAAAAGAATTTTCCATGCAACTTTGATGCAACTCTACTCCACAACATAATCCATTCCATAATTAATTGAAACAACATCTTACCAAAGCACTTCATTCGTGAGAGTATCTTCAAAAATCCCACCACCATCAGTTCCATTGCGAAGTTCAACCATTTGGCCAGGCGCATCACCCACCAAGCATTCTAAAGAGATAATGCAAAACAGAACAAATTAACTTGAAAATTAAATTAAATTGATTATTTCATTTTATTTTAGAATTAAAACAAAAAAACATTTCAAAACATTTTCTACATTTAGCTGTAGTATTTATGTATTGAAGCAGGATTTGAAATCTTACGTGAAAAACCCAAGGGGATAAATAATCCCAAAAGGAAAATGATGTGAATCATTGTCCCCATTTGCATCCTGCCCATTTACAGCTATTCGTTCGGAGAACAAATTGCAAATGGATTTCATTGTCATTCTAATTAATACTTCACAACAACGTTATCTAAAATCCTTTTCCATATCATTTTTGACGCTATACAGAACATAAATAATATTATATTATGTCATCCATGAATATAGTCCCAATATTAGCAGTACAATAGACATGGAATTAAAGGCATACTCTCATAAAGATATTCATATTGTTCAATGGCTAATAATTGCATTCTGCATACACCGTCTCTGAGTGTTTGAACAGCGTCAGCTTATCATTTTCCAGCATTGCTCCCTCTCGCCGTAAATATCTAATCTTTGTTCATTGTCAAGTTAATTGGGTTATGTGTCACCGTCACAAGATAAAGATTTATCTACGTAGCACAATGAAGCCTTGGCTCAAATAAAAGCATTTTGTTGCAAAAATTATTGACCATTCATTAATCAAATCGACAGATAGCTCTTATCGCCACTTAAACTCCTTTACCTCACCTGCGTACTGCACTATAACCCTACTACTCCTCAGTAACTATATATTAATGTTATAATTATTATCTTTGGAATTTAGACATCATAAAATATTGCCCCTTGCTGTTCATTCCTATAAATAATTTAATATTATATAATAATATAAGGCCATCATTATTACTTCAGCATACTTATTTTCTGAAATTAATATCAATAGCACACAATCCTTACGTTAGAAAAATGCATTTCTGTGGAAATGCGTAATGAGACAGCACTTGGGTGCAGGGCAAGAAAAGTTGACAGATTTTTATAAAAATGCGTCAGTACAATAACAATATGCAATATGAACACAAAATCGTTACAAAAATTATATTATTATTTTCTTATCCATTATAAAAGTTTTATTTACTCTTGTTTCACCGAAATCTCCAAAAATATGTTGAATTTTTTCTTCATTATGTATTTTGAGTTCATCTAGACAAATATTTTATTGCATTTAACTGTCACACGATCGATGATCACCGATGTATTTATTTACTAATATTTATTGTAAACTATTATCTGAATTATCGGCTATTTGTAATAATGTTTTTCATCAAGTACATGTAAATAAATCCGACTTAAAACTTATTCTCGCATAAGGGTTAAATTTTGGGTAGAATTTCAACTATTTTGTATATTCAGCACACTACATTATATTGTGGCAGCGCCTCAGTGAAAATTGAAATTGTGCACAAGTTTTATTTAATGGAAATATGCAAAATAGTCTTAAATTAAAATTAAAATATATTCACAACTAATTAAGCAATTCAATGGACTTCCATGTTCATGATTATATTTTTAGGATTTCCTGTGTTGCTTATTGCGTGTTCTTCTCAGGTCTGGCAACAACGCAGTCTGGAGTAATTTGCGTCAGAGGTTTTCGGGACTCTAAAATAAAAAAGTTAATATAAAAATTACAAAATCTACTACATGATCATGATGAAATTACGATCCTGTCTTATTATTTTTAAGTACTAAGAAAATATGATATGTAGTAAAATCGGAAAGAAGGATAACCCTACCAGGAAAAAAATGATTCTCATTTTTCTATATCACTTCAATTCCAGAATATCTTTTCATAAATTATAAGCATTTTCTATTGATATTATAACAAAGTTGCAAAAGTATTTTCCTCACAATTTTTTTATTTAGCAACTACAACTAACCCCACAAAAACAAATGCATTTTTTGAAATTTTTTCCTACAAAAATTGTATCGACATATCCAACCCACTCCTTTACACAAAAACATTTTTTACCTCAGGAGCAACTGTGGATTGTCACGTAGGTACTATAGGAAATAGAGAAAATTATATTACGGGAGTTATAATACCTCCAGGTAAAAGGAGCTCAAAGTGTATTGTTCTGTGAAATAATTATTTTTGACTTCACATTTCAAACATGGCCGTAATGAGGCAGTGGCATTCGGGGCCAATCCCCCCCCCCCCCCCCGAAATGTCGAGAAAAGAGAAATTTTGGGGAAATGCGCACAATTTTCCACCAGTTATATATCATCAATTTTTGGGCTAAAATCGCTACATTTTCGGCGATATGCGCGAATTGAAGATTTCGAAAATGTTGTAACAAAATGTGTCTAAATATGGCACTGACTGCAAACGTCAAACTAAAATTCGATGAAGATTTTTCTACCCATACATTGGTGTATATGGAAAACATGAGTATGGCAATTTGGTCTTATTAATTGATTTTGTTGCAGGAAGACCTGATAGGGTGGGTAGTGGGTGTGCGACCGAATAAAACCAGAAAAAGTATGAATTTAATTAGTAATTACTCTAATTACCGAAATAAAAGATGACAGTGGTATGTTCCCTTGCAACTCTGGTCCCAGAGCCATGACCAACAACAAGGGTAGTGACGTGAACATGATTTCTTGTATTGTCAGCAATATCCTCTTCGGTTATGTCATTCTTCATAACGATGTCGTATTCGTCAGTCATGTTAAAAAATGCGTCTGCGCCACCGTTGAAAATGATTGTAGGATTTCCATTCACAGCTACATGGCCAACAATTTCTCCCGCTCCAATTTCAGAATCGACAGCAAATGAGTAGAAGTTTTCCTGAAAAACGGCCTCCTGTTCATCATCGTAATTTAGCAGGACAAGGACACTAGAACTCTTGTCAATGTCATTAGGCGGATTAGTTAATTCCGTGGCTTTTATTTCGATAAGGTATGGCAAATCCCTTGGACCAGGAAGCACAGAGGAGTCTTTAAAGGAAATTGTCTTGTCCTCTTGGTCGATGGTGACATTTGGGTTTGTACTGGAATATTGGACTCTAAGATTAGGATGCCAGTCTGTATCTACTGCATCAAACGCAGTAATTAGAAAACCGTCATCTTGTGTTGGTTTAGTTGCCACATGGTAATAGGTTTGTGAAAATACCGGCGGACAGTAATTCGCATGGTCAGTTACAGTAATAGTTACTGGCAGAATGGCGTCATGACTAGCATCACCGTCGTGGGCAATAATATTTAAAGTTGTGCTTTCGAATATCTCTTCTCTACTCATCAATTTCACAGTTCCTGAAACTTCATCCCAAGCAACATCAAAATTGTTCGGTTTATCAACTTCTAGATATATGAGTTCCCCTTCAATATGATCTTCATCGACGACTGTTAGCGGAAAATCGTAGTTTAATTGAACACCGAGATTCCACGGCACCTTAATATTGTCAATGGCCATGAAAGGGGATGAAAATTTGGGTATTTTGTTGTTTACCGGCTTTATTAACAGATCGATAAAGAAAAGGGATTGATCACTACTTCCTGAGACACAGTCGACGATCACCAACAACAGTGGATTAAAACCATCTGCATCTTCCGGGATCTTATTGTGGTCGATGTAATCCTTCAATAACGGTCCGGGTTTTATCTCAATGCTATTTCCAGTGAATACATATCGCAGTAAATTCGTCACATCGATATTCCCCGGAGCTTCAACTGACACAACCTTCAGTAGAGCGCTGGTACTCCCACTCCTGATCAAATTCAGTCATAAATAATAAAAGATTCAGTGATTAAAGATTTATTCATCAAAAATTCAACTTCAATACTTGGTTGCCACAATTAATTATTCTCAATCCTTCATTTACCTGTGTACATGAATTTTATGTCTGCAACTTTCAAATTGTTTTTTTAAATGGACGTCAACATATACATTTCACTATATATATACTGCCTTTTTTGTGTAGTTTCTCCATTTTGTTGTTTATTATTAAGCACTACTATATTATAATACTAAAATTATGAAATGTTGAGCCTTTGGACGCAATATACTATAATAGGAAGTATATATAATATATACTAAAATATAATGAATAATAAATATATTATTCAAATCCGCGAAGGGAAATAACATTAAGGGTGCATGGTCCATACGCAGAAAATTTTAGAAAAATCTTTTCCCTGGGGATCCGTAGAAGTATTTTCTAATTTGTAATTTTGTCAAATTATAAATTAATCAAGTTGTAATTTAATCAAGTTAATTTTAGTTATAATAATACATTACAAATTACAATAGATATTCATTCAGCAGCTAATCGTAATAGTAACACAGGAGGGTACTACCGTGACGGCTTTTATTTTGAAAAATAATTTCCCATGCAACTTGATGCAACTCTACTGTACTCCACATTTAACAAAATCCACGCCATAATTAATTGAATTAACATCTTACCAAAGCACTACTTCCTCAGGAGTATCTTCAAAAATCGGACCACCATCAGTAGTATTGCGAATATAAAGGATGCTGCCATTTGCATATCATTCACCACACATCGCTCTAAAGAGATAATGCAAAACAGAACAGATTAACTTGAGAATATTAAATCAAACATTATTTTATTTAGGAAATTTCAAATCATTTTAGATATTTAGCCGAAGTGTTTATTTATTCAACCAGAATTTGAAGTCTTACGTGAAAAAGCAGAGGGGATAAATAATCCCAAAACGAAAATGAGGCGAACCATCGTCCTCAGAAATATCCTCTTCATTTTCCAGTTTTTTGTTCCGGAAGACACGTGCAAATGGCTATCATTGTCATCCTAATTTATACTTCTACATCGCTTTATCTTTTCCTCGTATAATTTTGTCCTTGTCAATAACTGGAACACTCTAGGCATAGATACTAAGGGATTAATTAGACACGTGTGTAATCTTATTTTTTATTTATTTACTGCAGAACATCTATACGTAGTCATCCCTAAAGTTTCAATAACAGGAAAAATACTTAAAATAGTCATAGATAATAGGGATTACTATACTATTAATAATTACACACATGTAATCCCAAGATTTGTAAACCTGTTACCATGGATTTTCGGGAGAAGGTTAGCCCGTCCGGATGTTTGCAAGTTAAAATTTC
>JAAAYG020046441.1:0-12042 GCA_009936455.2 Tomocerus minor
TTTGCCTAAAGTGGAGTGTGTGTGAGTGTGTTTAGGCCCTCCTTGCTCAAAGTGGAGTGTGTGTGAGTGTGTTTAGGAACCCCTTGCTCAAAGTGGAGTGTGTGTGAGTGTGTTTAGGAACTCCTTGCTCAAAGTGGAGTGTGTGTGAGTGTGTTCAGGTCCACTGTGCCCAAAGTAGGGTGGCGTAGGGTGTGTGAATGCCTGCGCCGGGCTATGCCGATGCGTAGTTACGAAATGATGTGGTCGGACAATTCCATTTTCTTGGGTTTGCACTTTATTTCTCGCCCGGCAGAGTAACCCTCTGCCGGCTGGTCCAATTTAGACTGGATAATCTTTACATCGTCAAGCCTGCTATTTATACAATTTAGCAAGCCTTAATTTTTATACTGCTAAAATCTTTATTAAATAAAAAATATCTAGAGTTATTGAAATGATTACTATTTCGCTGTCTAGAATTTAACTAAAATAACAACCATTTGCTTCGTCGTCGGAAGGTGGATAGACGTTCATACAAGTTCCTACTTATTACATCAGGCTTGCCACGAGATGTTCTTTAATTGCATTGCTGATGTTGTTCGACGTGTTGGTGATACACAAACATATAGAATAGATGGAATAAAATCTTATCAATGGAGAGCTGACCTCAGGTTCAGCCCTCATCACGCGAGATATCCTAGTATAGATTTCTTTACTACATATTTGACATTATATTATGTAATATAATTAAAATATGACCGTTCTCGGATCCTTGGTATACGGACATCAAATCAATGCTATTTCCACTATTAGGTTTTGCTCCAGTTCAATCACTTTATTCGAAGAATATGTAATGTTTCAGGCAACCCAACCGGAAAAACTGATGCTGAAGCCAATAGGCTGGCTGTTATTTATACTAAAATCCCTGCTACTCCCTGCTATTAATTCCCTATTGACTCCACTATATTATTAGGTAGCTATATTTGATTAGTGTAACCATTCCAATAATAATTAGTACTATTATTAGAAATTCCTATATTTTATATGTTTTTTTAACTATGTATCTCTTCACCCTGACTAACTACTAGGTTTGCATCTTTAGAGCTCTCCTCATCTCATTCATTCATTCATTATTCCGCTAAGACTGCAGTTTTGTCACATCAAGCGATACTTATCACTCCTACCCTCTACCTTCTGGCATTTTTGTCCAAGCTAATCTGTCTATTTGTATTTACTTGACCATCCAATTATTGAATCTTTTATTCTTTTTGTATCTGTTTACTAAGTACGCAGTTATACATATCCTAACAATTAATTGTATTTCCTTATAATATATTTTCCTTACAGCCACTTTCATTTTGTGCATTAAAAGTAACCTTTCTTGCAGAGAAATCTAAACTAGCTAACCAGTGGAAATGTGTAATAATAACACTTTTAATAAAAATCACTCAATAATATTATCTTCTAAGTTAATTTCGTAATGATGACTGTCTCATATCATAATTGACATTCGGTGCCTACATTCAAAGTACACCATTAACATAATGTGTATAGACCTAAAAGTGGTTTTCTGTCGGCTATGTCTTTTTCTTTCATTAATATTGGTTGTCTCTTCTTCTATCTAATCTATTTATATATCATCGTCTCATAATAAAATATGTGCTGAATGTGTCTGAGTTGGTATTTATGGATGCAAATTATTATTTAAAAAATTGACTTTTCCCAATCCTTCGTGTGATCGACAACATTTGAAAAAATTTATACGCAATGTATAGTCGACAACAGTGTTTTGACATAAATCCTGTCGTTACATATTAATATAACGATTTCCATTTATTTCTTCGGCATTAAACTATCTCTCTGTTATGCGATTGATTATGTTTGCTGCGTAATCTTCGCACGGACGATTTAGCTTTATTTTATGGCGAGTGTTACTTCTATTGGTTTACCCAGGATGCAAAATCTTATTATTTCTGTCGATTTTATTTAGATTTTATAGTGTGTGTTTAATAATATGCTGGAAGCTGGTTGGCGCATGTCGCGCGAAGATCTGATGACTTTTGGCATTAGGCTGTATTACTGGTCACAAGTCGTATCATTGACAACTTTGTGTATGCATATTTGCATAAATAAACGACAAAAAATTGAGGAAAATGGCGGAAAAGTTGAAGGCTGAAGAAGAAAGTGAACAAGAAGCAGAGAGGGAAAGACTAGCGGAAATTAAATTAAGAAGGGAGCGGGTGGCAGCCGGCTTAAGGAACTCACAGAAAAAGGCAATGAGCAGGCTTTGATCTACGAAAAAGCATGCCTTCGATTTACCATCTCGCCAATCGTTGGGCTGCGGATTTCTTAGAGGAGAAGCTTAAAACAACGAAATTTCCGCTCAGGAATAGGCCTATGTATTGGGTCATGTGCGGATCCATGGCCCCCTATGGATATACCCCCAAGCGCCTCAACAAAGAATTGGAGTAAGTTTGAGTTTTTCTTTACGTTGTACTTAATATTAAGTGTAATATATGTATATATATAACTTTTACATCCAAAGCAGTGCTTTCTGGAACGCGGTGAACGATAGTAAGGACCACGATCATTTTATGAACTGCACTGATTGTCAGAAAAAACATTCTAAGGAGATTACGCCAGAAGAATAAAAATAATTGTTGATTATCAATTCCATATCATATAGACTCCAAAGTATATTCGCGTTTACACGCTCATAGACTCCAAAGTATACTCTCCTGGTCAATGAACATTTAAGAGCGCGTACCGGTGAGTTTTTGTTCCATTTTGAAAATTTGCGTCTTGTATTCTTTGGTATTCTTTTATTGCGGCTGAAAAATTTTGTAAGTTTATGGGTCTTGCACATTGACCTCACCAGGTTACGCAAAAACACGATCTTGAATCGAAGATCATCATTTCCGTTAACATTCATGTTCAAAAGGCCTGTGGAAATAAATAAATACACATATAAGACATAATTATATATGTAATTGTATAGAAGAATAAGTTTATAGCATCTTATATTACGCGGCTCTGTAGCTGAATTGTGAGTTCCGAGTGGCTGCCTAGGGTCTGCATAACAAAATAATTATATAGTTATGAAAAATGTATGCATGTAACATACAAAAGCGAGATACTTACCATTTCTTTTAGAAATCTGCGGCGATGATGTCGCAATAGCTGCAAAAAATATTAAACATAAACACTCAGTTTGCAAAACGATGATAAGAACAGAAATACAAGAATACATAAAGATTACATTGAGCGCTGGCAAGAGAAGTGAGCTTTCCTTCATCATCCGACTGCTACGTACTCGCCTGCACAGTCGGTTCTGTAAAAGCGAATCATTATAAGTTTCTTCATACATAAATGCTCTTTTATAAAATTTCATTACCAGCTGGTCTCGCTGTTGTAGCTGTCGTAGAGATGGCCGCAAGATAACTCAGCCTTGTTGTAGTCTGAACGGGTGTTAGAGTAGACGAGAATGTGTGTCTAGTACGCATCGTTTCTGTAAAGCCTATATAATATAGGTGCTTATAATATATGGCTATACATGATATAAAAGAAGAAGAAATAAAGCCATTACCAGTGGTTGTCGCTGTAGACAACGGGACTGTATTAGAAGGAGATGAGGTCGTAGTCCGAGAGTTCGGCTACTTTGTCGCTACAAAACCCATAATATATGTGCTTATATTAATATGCTATATTATGCTTGTATATGATATAGAAATATATGTTCATTACCAATCGTTGTCACTGCTGACGACCTGACAGTAGGAGATGAGGTGGTTGTAGTCCAAGAGGCAAGCGGCTTCGTTGCTATAAAACCAAAAATATGTGTTTATATTAATATACTATATTATGCTCGTGTATGATATAAAAAAAGTTCATTAACAATCGCTGTAGACCACGGGACTGGAGTAGTAGGCGATTAGGTTGTAGTCCGAGAGGGTGGCTGCCTCTTCCCTAAAAATGCATGTGCTTTTAATAATATAATGCTATGCATGATATAGTAAAAATAATGCTATTGCCGATCGTCCTCGTGCTGATGAAAAGACAGATGTGGCTGTGGTAGTCCAAGAGTCAGACCGCGTTTTTTTTGAGTATTTTTTGCCGCTTTTGCTCTCGGTGATATAAATCGCGTTCCTCTGCTAACCAATGATGTGCCTTTAATTTCTTTCTAGGTATTTCATCATCGGAATCATAGCCTTCCACGGCCTGGTCCAGAATAAGTTCATGCATGGGTGCATTGTCGTCCCTATATTATTACATAGTTTTTATATATATATAAGCAATACTTATACGTGCAAGAATAGGGTTACTTACTCTGAGGATGTAGACTGATCATCTGTTAGATCGACAAGGACTTTCTTATCGAAGTCGGAGTCTCGTTCTTCGATCGCATAATACATGCCAAATAGTTCCACTTGCCCCCCTGCCCTAGAGACAATACATAAAATTCATATTCAGATAATTATTTAGCAATGTATATTCGCTAAAAAGTATATAGATAGTAAAAATTATACTATATATATATTAATTATCTTGATGGATACTTGAGATAAACGAACTCTGCCATTTTATTCTGAGGACGTTTCACGTCCGCCCCGGTACTGTCGTACGATTTAGACGTACCGGGCTCAGTCGTGTTAAGTTGTTCGGCTCTGGAAAGCCTGCAAAAATATAAACAATAAAACACTTGTTTTGTTTGATTTGTTTGAAAGTCAATTATATTACCCTGAGTTCCTAGATCGAAGTATGCTTGACGAGCAAAGGAGTTTCTTTTTCAAATCTGGGGAGCGAAGACGTCCTTTTCCAATTATTTTTGAGCGGATATTGTCCATGTTGGAGGAAGTTTGATATGGAAGTGATTTCTTCCGTCTTGTGTTATGGCATTTACAAATAAATTCTGGGGGAAATTTAAAAATGCCCCGTGAAGCTCGGAGTTATTTCCGTAGATGTGTTCCATTTTTGCTTCATTGGGAGTGTAAAGGGGTACTGGCTTGATCATCTTCTGGATGGGGTTGGTGTTCGCCTTCCCAAAATGTGCCTCCCATTTTCCACTGATACTTTTGTAATTCGGAT
The DNA here is from genome assembly GCA_009936455.2 of Tomocerus minor. Lineage (NCBI taxonomy): Eukaryota > Metazoa > Arthropoda > Collembola > Entomobryomorpha > Tomoceridae > Tomocerus > Tomocerus minor. Next base: position 5,062 of record JAAAYG020046441.1, read on the forward strand.
TCGTTTCAGTGTTCCGTATATATCCTTGGGTTGTTTGGATGCAGGGAGGGTGGTTGGCGTTTCTTGATGTGCCTTGGCTGTTAAATATTATTGGAAGTGAAGTCAAAATATGCTGAATCACTTAAGGAATCTCAGCTACTTGAGGATAAGTTGAGTTGAAATGGTTTTTGTTGCTCTTCTCCGTTCTCTGAATCACTGTCTGAGCTGTCAGAGGCTAGTAATTCGTGGAGTGGGACGTAAGCGCTTAAAAGGATTCGGAGAGTAAAGATTTTAAAAGCTTTGAGGGTGTTTTCTTCTTATAGTCGGGTGATTTGCTCGTTGTTTTCTGCTAATTGATTTTGTACTTCTTCCAATTGGTCGTCTTAAAAATCGTTTGCTTCCTGAAGATGGTTGATGCGTGCGCGTTGTGCTGACATACGTCCTCTTGTGTCGTTTAGTTTTCGTTTTAAATTGCGACGTTCTGAATCAATTTCGCAAATTTGCGAAAAAGCTTCGGCTAGTTGGTTATTTGTGTCGCAAATATCGTTAATTTTATCTTTCAGTATGGTTAATTCTTTGATTTGCTCCGTTCTGAAATCCAGAGTATAGTTGGCGTTGGAAACAGCTTTGTCAAGTTTTAGGATAATTATGAATGGCTCGTCGGATAGAAAAAGGGCGTCTATACTAATTCCTTGTTGAAAATATTCCGGTGTGGATGATGCTACTTTGTTCTTAATTGGTTTTGGATTGATTGCTTTCGGGAGTGGACCGACTAAATGTGGAAGCGGTTGGTCTATATTGAAGAAATGATAAGGTTCAGTATAATTTTCTAAAGTTGGGATTTCAGTGAAGTGATAGTTGTTCTGCGAATCCGTGTCACTAGACAAGGGTTCTTCTTGACTGTAACAGTAGTTAAAGATTCGGGATCCGTTATTCGTCTGAAAAGAAAAAGAATGGTTAGTAATTAAAGGCGCGCGTCATGGACCTAGTGGCCATGATGGATCGAGTGGATAGTTTCAGCCAAAGGGGATAGGGTTTCTTCCATTGCTCCGTTGTCTTCTGAATCTTCTGCTGAGTTTTCGGCTTCCAATTCCTCATCAGCCCACGTGACTAATTTTCTTTGATGGCTTTTCTTGAGCCGTGCTACGTGCACCTCTTGAACCCGCTTCCTACCTTTCGGAGAGGTTGTCGCGATCTCATAATTGAGGGGTGCAATCTGTCTAATAATCTTGTATGGGCGTTCATGCCGTGAAAGCCATTTGGTTGCCAGTCTGACTTTTTTGCGAGGGACGAATGGTCGGACTTCGTCATCCTCTTCATGAGTGACGTCATTGCGACGTTGATCGCATAACGTCGTTTGTTTTCTGGGTTTTCTTCATACTTTCGACAGCGTCCAAACGAGCTTGGTGGAGGTTGTCCAACTCGATGGCTCTATCTTTCGGCTCCACGGGCGGGACAAAAGTGACATCGATAGGTGGCGAGGTTTGATTCCATATTCAAGTGTATAAGAAATGTTTTTGATACTAGCACTATAAGATTTGTTGTTTGCCCAAGTGACATGTTTTACTTTCAAGTCTCAAACTGTGTGTTTCTTTAGGAGATCTATTGTAGTGCTTAACATAGTAGCTAGTGTCTTATTTAATCTTTCCACATGTGCTAATGTTTGTGGTCTGTACGGTGTAGAGGTTTCTTGATTTACACCTAACTGTAATAAAAGATTACGTATGATGCAATCCGTGAACTCCTTCCTGCAATCCGTATGGATGCGAAGAGGTGTTCCTATAATACAAAAAATAATTTCAACAATAAAGTGAGCAATTTCATCGGCTTCTTTCGTCGGTATATGTTTCGCTGTTCCCTGAGGTTCGCTACGAACGAAGGGTCCTAGGAGGTCAATGGCTATTGTCTCCCTTAAGGATCCTGGCGCAAAACTATGTAATAATCCTGGGGTCAGTAAAGTGGGATCCTTTCTGGCCTGACAGGTTTGACATGTTGAGACATATTCTAAAAGGTCTTTCATCATCCTTGGCCAAAAATATTTTTGCGTAATTCTGTTATATGTTTTCAAGAATCCCAAGTGTCCCGCAAAGGGTGCGTCAAGGGAATTTTGAAGTAACATGTTACGCATGGCCGTTGGAATAAAAAGTCTACGTTCCTGTTCCTCAGGCGTTTGATGGTACAGAATTGAATCCTTGAGATGATAATTCTTTATCTCTCTTATCGGATTTATATAAATTTTCCATTTTCAAAAACTTGTTTGTTGCACAGGTTTCTTGGACTTCCACATCCAACATTTGAATGAATTCCATCTCATCAATTAATGTTTAAAATCAAAGGTGGCATATCGAAGTCCTCTTGGTCTTCTGCCGTTGGTATGTCTACAGGATACCTGGACAATGCATCTACGTGTGTGTGCTTATTTCCCGATTTATAGCAAATCGGGAAATCTGTCTCGTCGTAGAATCTGTTATGTGCTTAAGGCTACATAAGGAATGGTGATCTGTTTTGATGGTGAAATGCTTGCCGTATATGTACGGTCGGAATTTTCGACATCCAAATACAACACTTCAGCATTCTAATTCGGTTACGCTATATCTTGCTTCCGCTAAGGAAACAGAACGGGATGCATACCCAATTGGTAGCTCTAAATCTTCGGGGGGTAATTTGCAGTAATGCTGCACCCAACCCTTTTCTTGATGCATCAGTATGTAGTGATAATGGTGACACACCATTGTAATGTTCTAATACGGGGGTCTGTTATCAAAAATTGTTTTAACCTGTTAAAGGCTTTTTCGGCCCCAGGGGGCCATTGAAGTGGTCCCACTGTGTTACATAATAACATGCGCATTTCGTAAGCAATGGCGCTCATGTTAGGTACGAAACGATGGTAATAATTGAACAATTCTAATGCGGATCGTACTCCTCATTCATGTTTCATTATCCAGACCTACTGAATAATTAATTTTTTGCACCTTACAATTAATGGTAAAAGGAACAAAAGAAGCCTTAATTTTAATTTGATTGTTACTAAAGGATATTTCGACCTTATTTTGCGTGCAAAAATCGGCTCCTAAAATCATATCAAAAGCAAGTCCTTCTTCCATAATGAGGTTCATGCTTATACGTAATGCACGGCCGGTGGGAGGCATTGCTACTCCCGATACTGTGTTAATTTTTAAACCGATTATGGGACAAATTATTCGCTTAACCTATTTAATAGTTAACATGCTTATGCCGGCTCCTAAGTCTAACAAGCAATTTAATTTGTGGTCCTTTATATCGACATTTTCTATAGTTACTACCCCGTAAGACGGTGTGTTAACGTTATTTACACTTAAATCCTGTTTTTGGTCGGTTGCATTGGCCTGTTGTGCCTTCCAATCCCGGTAATTGTGACCTCTGGTTCTGAAAAAGTCGCAATAACCCCTTGGATTTGCATTGGCGAGCCATATGACCTGGCTTCTTACAATTATAGCAAATAAGAGGTGCCCGTGGCTTTCCGTTAGGGGCCCTTGGGTCCTGATATGACCTAGAGTTGCCCTGGGGGCTAAACTGTATCGGTCGTACTTTTTGGATGTTGTGTGTGAGTGCTGCTACGTGAACGGAATGTAAGCGTGGCAGCACTCCACGTGCCGTGTGACTTGTTTGTGGATGTCGGCAAGGCTGTTTTTAACGTCAGTCAATTAAGTCATGTCCTTCTTTTTTGTGTAGTAACGTACGTCTGACCACGCTAACTCTGCATCTTCGACTGTACAAAGATGGTTAACCAACTCTTACGGAAGCCTTACGGAAGTAATCTTGTATGAGATTCGGAAGAACATTTTCAATGTCCTTATGTGGGTCTATTAGCTGCAGATAGTGGAAGCATTCGTACAAATGCTTGTCGACGGCGTCCCCTTTATGCTGCTTTCTTTTTTTTTAATAGACCTGTAAATAAATAAGTAAATAAGACCTTGTAAATTCTTTTACGAATTTATCCTTGAGGACTGGCAAAGTGTCCATTCCTGGAACTTGTCTTTCGCTTTGTAACCAATGTGTTTCCCCGTGTGTCTTGCCTTTACATGGTCAGTCCATCGTTGTGTGTTGGCGATACGTTGCCACGTATCGACGTACTTGGCTGCGATGTGCTTATCGGGGTCGACCTTCGTGTAAGTTGATGGGTCCAGCATGTTTAGGGCAGATAGCATCAAGGTGAAGTGTGCTGCTGCTCCACCTGGGGCAGCTCCTGCTGCTGCTCCTCCTCCCAATCCTCCTCCAGCTTCTGCTGCTCCACCTGTTGCGACTCCTCCCCCTCCTAATCCGCCGCCCGGTGCTGCTGCAGCTCTTGCTCGAGCCGTGCAATCGGGGCAGGCACATCCCGGTGCTGGAGGTGCTCCTCCAAAAGCTGCAAATGCAGTGCATGGTTTGCAGTGACTGCTGTACATCCTACGGAAGCCATTGTTCCGCCGGGTGAATTAAAGATTCTCCGGAATGGTACCTCAGTCAGGTGTGTGTGGAGTGATTGTCTTCGGTGTAGTTGGGGATGTCTTAAAACTAGTGTTGCTCGACTGGCTATGAGGGGTCGAGGGACCGTCTACTTGGTTATCTAACTTTTAAATTCTCACTCTCCCCACTACTTTCAGTATCTGTTAAGGATTTAACAACGTTTCACCAGTCGACTGGATTTCTCATACATAGGTAGCTAGATCCTGATTAATTTCCCCTTTGATATATTTGGGGTGTATATGAGAAAGAGTGTCTGAGGGTGACCAATTTTTACTAGATTTGGATACCTTTTTGGTTCACTAGCTGATGCTTCTGATTGGGGTGCACTTCTTCTCGACGATTGCGATTTTTCTCCAAGGGGGCCGCTTCTCTGACTGGGGCCAGAGGTGCGTGATGAGCCGGGTATGCTATCTGGCAAAGACTCTAATGTGGTAGTTTATTCTTCTTTTTTTTTAGGCTTAGTTGGGGGTTCAGTTTGCGTTTTCTCTGTTTGTGTGTACTTGGGTTTCCTATACCCTATATCCTTCCTATGCATAACTAAGCCGTCGTTCTCTGGGTTGCTTCCTTGTAAGCGATTCGATTGTCTACTCATGGAGTGCTAGTGGGGTGTTCGGTTGGCTGATTTCGCTCTAGGGTTGTGAGAGATTTAAATTATCATTTATTATATTTATTATTTATTTGTTTCTGATCTGTATAATGTGCCGCGGAGGCAGGCTCTTTTATGCACTCTACTTCGTCACAGGCCTGTTCCAATATTAATGCACCTAACTCAAAATGAGTGTCATTAGCTAATATGCAGTACGATGGCTGAGGGCTACAGGGGTGGAGAGCTTTAAGGAAGAACCTGTGTGCCTCAATGCACTGTATGCGCTGTGTTTCCATTTCTATGTCTAACGACGAACTATGACTACGAGTGTATAGTGTTATCAAGGCAAAGACGAATAAGTTCACAACAAAATTCTCGATTTTTCGGTATGGTGTACGAAAGAAAATTTGTTTTGAAAATTTTCGGTGTGGGCTACAACAACCAAAAAAAAATTGTTTGAAAATTTTTTCATATGGGCAATGGTCAAAAATTACTTTTGGAAAATGTTCGCTATGGGTGCAGGTAGACTGATTTGAGAGTGGTACGTCTCAGAAGGTAGTATTTGGTTTTGGGTGTATCGTTAGGAGGTACTAGGTATGGGTGTAGGTGACAGGTATGTGTGTATGTACATTCAATTCAATGTATAAAACATATCAAGCGTTAGTGTTCCTCTCAATATGCGTTATGAAACAAAAGAAAGACTACTCTTACCCATTGTATCTCCGCCATGTGAACGGTTCTCTGCTGGCAACGGTAACTGAGAGCAGGAGGGGTTAATCTCACTTATCCCTCTTGTGCCGCATAGTTTCTAGAAAGTAGTAAAATATGGAATTTTACCGAACGAGTGGAAATCTTCAGAGTATACACGTGTTTATTCAATCAAGAGCTCATACAACTCGGTGAAAATTGTCTGAGAACTAGTTGATAATGGAGATTTCCTCCTTTTATACTTAATTTAACAATTACTGATTTATATAATTATAATAAAAAGTAAGCAAAGATTTACAACTTCTAATATAATTTTACTACATGAAATGCCTGCGTGGACAATGACATTTATTGAAGCAGCTTTCTTCTGACATCCGATTTATTTAGGTGATCAAAAAAAAGTACCTATAAGAACATGCATTTTAAATAGGTCCATCTTATAACGTTACAAAACGTCATTTCATTTACTATAGTAACTATTGTTTAAAGTACATGACATGTTCATTGAAGTTCCAGTTTAGTCACAGCGGTAATTACATTCCGCAACCTGCTTATTTCACGCAACTCTGCTATATTGAATGTATAGATTTGGGTTTTACATACTTACTACTATCTATCTTATGTTATTACCATATACCATTAATTCAATATGCTCTAAGAGCTTACTGAAAGAAATGAGATGGAATGAGCCTGCCTACAAATGCACTATTCCCTGCCTTTGGATAACGGGAAGTAGTGCTACTAAATATGAACTTATGTGAATCTTGAAATAAAGAGACAACAAGTTGAATTTAGTTTTGCAAGCAGAAGACTGATTTTATTTTACAGTTTTCTGAGTTTATATACAGTTTTATATGGCCTTGACACAATACGTCAAGGCCTTAATGTTATGTGACCTTAAATAACATCCAATCATATTACTACACGTAATGTGTGGCTAAAAAGATGACCATGGAATATGGCCTTGAATGGTATTGGTGAGTATTTATAACTATGACAATAATATGACGTTAACTATTAGTAATGTGATTTTAACTATGTGTTACATATTAACACAACCATGGGTTTAGTTTAGAGTATAAAGTCGGCACGCCGTAAAATATTTTTTTTTGCCGCATGCCGTAAATCCCGTAAATGCCGTAAAACCCGTAAATGCCATAAATATATGATGTATGTATGTATAATTTACATATATACATATATTTACGGCTTTTACGGCATTT
>JAAAYG020046452.1:0-12035 GCA_009936455.2 Tomocerus minor
AGTACGTCTGTCGAAGTAGTGTTGTGTCTGCTACTTCATCTGGTGAGTGGTGAGTAGGAGTAGGTATGTATGTGTAGGTACGTCAATATTTAATATAGGAATTTGAACCCTTACCACCGGTTTTAATTTTAATAAAATCTACGAACTACGACTACGAATCTACGACTTTCTTGCAAATGCAATATTGGGCTTATTAAAAAATAGTCTACAGAATGTAATTTTAATGTGTTGACATATATGCGATGCGCTGTCTCTTTTCCTTGATATTTTAATTGAAATATTTTTAATAGGTAAAGAAGTTTAGTGCTAACTGACTTTTACTTTTCTTCACTCAAATTTTACTACAATAACACCATTAGATGTTAAACGTAGGAATATGAGATATATTTGGAGTTGATGCTTATGTCGTTCTTATGGTGCTAGCTTAGGAAAGAAAAAAGATTCATGTCTGTATGTATAACTGATGAAATTTTAGGATAAAATTACTTTTAAGTTGTACATCTGCAATACATTTAAAAATGAACAATAGTTTTTACAACACAGTGACTGTTGTCGATGGTAGATTTTTTTGTGCTGAGGCTTGTTTTCAGACGAAAGATGAATATAATACGTAAAATCAAATTCATAAAGACACTTGAAAAAGAATGCATCAACTTTTCGACAATATTGCCTCTTGGAAATTATAAGTACCTATTGAGATCTTTTCCCTTCAATCCAAGAAATTCGATAAGATTAGCAGCTTCTGAAATTCCGCAGTCCCATCAGCATTACAAAACTGAAAAATTGAGAAGGAAGGCTTTTTCTTTGTGAAGAGCTCCTGTTGTGCCACCTAAGGCGGGAGCTTAAAGTCACTGGCGGTTTTGCTAGGCTTTTCTGTTGGAACGTAAGAACGGCACTTTCTGAACGAAGGATGAGAGCAACAAAGAGCGGCATTTAATATGATTTAGTTATTCTGCTAGCTATGTGTCGTTATATAGGACTATTGTTTTGCTTTTAGAGGTTTAAAATATTTTTGCCTGAAGATTTGCTCGTCTTCCTGTCCAAAGGAATTAGGGAGTGTAAAATGGGTAGCCGCTTTGCCCAACGGCACAATAGTCATTACATAACATTTGAGTGCTCCCCGACGACTACAAAGACAAAATATCTTTTCATTGTACAATATAAGCCAGTGTTTGAAATCAAAACAAAAGGATCCGCTTCATAATCTCATTCTCAGTGCTGAGGATTTAATATCTGACTAAGAGTGAGGGTTGCCCTGTCCTCCATTTTCAGAAGCCATTATCACGAAAACGCACTTTGATGCATTTCTGTCGACTGTTTTTCTGACCAAGTCTGCCAATGCCAGCTCACAATGTGTTTCTTGCTAGTGAGTCGAGTCGGCGAGGATTCGGCCTTCTTTGCTTCTTTGTATCTTCATAGAAAATTAATGGGAGCTGCACGGCTAACATGTTTAAAGTTGTCAGGAAATAGTTTTCGTATTCTTTCGGTGAAATATCAGATGAGAAGTTTAACTTTGAAGTTGAATTAATAATGTTAATGGGTCTTTAGGCTAGACTATAATGTCAGCCGGAAAAAGAGTGTGCTTTGATATTATGCGAACTAGGAGCAAATGACGTGGTTAATGTTTGTGCAATGTTTTGCCTCGGTGGTTAAGCAATATTACATAATGGCTGTTATGTTCGTCTGTGCTTGAGTTGTGTCAGTCCACCTATTGCCATTAGGTACAAATAGAGCGTGACAAAAGAGTGCAGAGCAGAGCACCTTCCATTTTGAAAATGTTACATTAACTAATATTATGCTTGTGTGTATTGCGTTTTTCGGAGAAGAAGTTGAGTCTTTTTTATTTGGTGATCGCATAAGCATTAAGTAAAAGTGGCTTCCGAGTGAAAATAAATAGACTTGTGTGAAATTGAGTGAGGGAGATGTGTGTAGTGTATGAATAGTTGGCTCCATCATAATGTTCAGTACTTCTGTGAATACGAATGAAAGCAGAAGAAGTAATTGTAAAGAGGGAAAGTTGTTTGTTTGTGAGTGAGTGAGTGAGGGAGGGAGAGAGTCATTCATTTCAAGCCGACTCCACACACTTTAAACGAGCCACTAACGTATCTGCTAATGTATAATGTTTGCAGACTATATGTATAATGATAAATCTACTTTCACTTGCACAGAGCGGGACAGGACAGGGGAAGGAAGGAGAAAGCTAAGACAGGACAGGGACAGGACAGGACCATACCACTGGGATAAGTTTACTTTGAAAAGTGGTGAAAAGTTATGGAGTGCAAGTAAAAGTATCTAGTTATTCCTCGGCGGCAAGGCTGGCTCCTTCCTACTCCAACCTCTGCCTCAATGATTTGAATAGATGAGATTTTTTCAGGAAAATTCCCCATATTTCTTATTGTTGGAATTTTAGCCAGGCAGAGTGCTGCAATACACAGGGGTAAGTAGATTTCCATTCCACAACCCACCACGCACACACACAGCCGGCAATCAAGACTTTATACAATCTACGTAAGTACACTGACTTTTAAGTAACTAACGATAGAGAGAGAGAGAGACAGATATTTTATAGGCAAACTGTGGGATCCAAACTTTGCCAACCTCTCCGTCTCTACATAACAGACATCGCATTACAATGTAGACTCTACAATGTCTACACCATTGCATAATATTAGATAGAGGGAAAGTAGAAGATGAGCACAGAGACGAAATCCGAAGATACATAGCCGAATCTTGCAAACATTTTAGTTAACTACAATAAAAGTTGCATAGGCACCGTGGTAATGTATACTACCTCAGGCAGAGCCTACAGACTACGCTCTTGTCTGCTACTGTAAAATCTGCCATGCCATACACTCCTCTCTTGCCACTTCCTAATATAAAATGTTAGGAAAAAGGAACACAAACAGAAACTACTGTGAAGAATGTGAATTTTGCATGTTAGACATTCTACATGCCGGTATGTATTTAGACTAGATTTGCTATACAGGGCTGTGCATGCTCATACTTGTAATATACATAGGCGGAGAGCATGGCTGAGTCTTTGTACTTCATTTGAATTGTTGCATGGCATGACATGAGTCGAGTGCTCTTCCTCACTCCACTATTTCATTATACCCTTCCACAGTCGAATTCGTTTCGTTTCCATTGTTGGATTGGATTTGTATTGAACTAAAGGTTATCGAAGAAGGGCTATGCTATGCCGTCTGACTGAACAGTCTGTCTGTCCAACAGTCTGTTCCAGTCAGACAACTTTACTCCTACCTACCTATATCTATTTATTTCTTCCTAGATATATTATGTAACATTTACGGGGGCATAGAATTTGGGAATTCAAAACCGACGGAATGGTGTGAGGTTGGTGTGGTGTCTGGTGGTGCGATGCGGTCTGTTACTTGAACTAGTAAAATGCATTGAAATATTTATCTCGCAACTATAATGCTTAGCGTCTGTCTATCTGTCCGCATTGTGAATGTCCGTGCCTTAAGGCAAAGAAACTTTAAGCAGAATCTTTCCTCATCTTCTTCATCCTTCTAACTTCTAACGTCGTTAACACATTTATCTAGCACTAATGTTGCCGAAAATCCTGGCACTCACATACAAACCTAATAGTCAGTCCTAAAATTAAAACGTAGTCACGAGAGCAGGATTTTAATCGCACCACATGCTCAGTAATTACTGTAATTACCCGACTAACTTTTTTACATGTCAGCGGAAACCAAATCCTTGTCGTGGTTAGGCGAATAAACTTGAAACATTGCAAACTATGCACTTGCACACTCCTTATAACTTGCAACTCTGATTTATATAGCTCTATTTAATTTTTTTTGAAGATTTTCTGGATATTTTTTGCATTATTTGCAGTTTTAAATTTATTCCCATCTAAGGGGGTCCTTTTTAACTGCTTCTTCCATACTAAAATTTAATCACATGTTTCATTGACATTGAAAAGTGCTTCTAATCTGCGACCTTGCTCAAAGATTCGATTTTCTTTTATTGCATGGAGAAACTCTCACAAGTGGATTTTCTCTTTTCAACTATAAACTGCTACAACTACTTCTGTGATTACAGTTCATCCTATAAAGGTCATCGTAGCAAACAAAGGACTGCAATCCAAAGTGACTGCGTCGTAGTTCAAAGGAATTGGGCTGGGATGCCATAAATTTCCGGCATAGTTGTACAATAAAAACCATTAAACGCCAATTGATATACTGGCTCTTCCCAAATGTAAATCAGGCGAGCTCTTTGATTTTGGAAGTATTTAAATCCGAAAACTTCATCGCGAAAACATGAAGTCACTAGGAACAATGACTCTTCAGCTTAATTGAGATTTCCAATCTCCAAGTTGAACCTTAACCGTCGGAAACTTCAATTGATTCTGGAAAGCAATTTAAAAGTCCCTATTTAAACAATTAATATGATGATTAAAACTGTTAAAGCTTCACATAACTAATAAGTACCTAGCTAATATAATTAAATTTAGTGACGATGATCTTTAATTGCCACACACAAACGGAATACCAAGTAAATTGAATTTGAAGCTAAATCTGTGTGCATTTGTGTAAAAAAAGGAAAATTACTGTAAAAATCTGAACGTCGAACAGAGGAATTCCTTTTTGGAAGTTATTTATGAAGTTTCATGTGAATTTTCTAGTTATATACTATTATGATTGCTTGGAGTTAGCTGACATTTGTACGTGGTGTAATAGAAATATTTTAGGTATACCTGCCTGGGATTTTCGATTTGGTTCTGTCTGTATTAACACTTCACTTCATTCTAGTCAATCGGGTTTGGGTTGAATGGTAGTTGCTGACAAAAAGAGTAAACTCAAAACTCAGGCGAACTATCATGTCATGTTAAAAGTTTTTTCCATTTTAGAATGAAACATACTAAGGAAAAGTGGAGTATCGGAAAACTTTTGAGTTGATTGGTAAAAGTCAACTGGAAGTCTGGAGTAAAAAATGTATAGGAGGCAGAAAGGACACTCTTGTCTTTCACAACATCGTTTCTGTGAAAAGTCGGGAAAGAGAATTGTTTCTGTCTTTGTCTTTGGACACAATAATGAGTATATGCTGAGCTAACTGGGAGTCATGGTCCTTTTACTGTTTGACTGAGTTAATGTAACTTTAACCACTCGGCACTCGAGTCTATTAGAAGTGGAGGATTCCTGCTTACTGGCATTTGCCTTGCACTGAGGCTGATTCAAAGCTTTTTCCACAGACTGGCTTCCAAAGTGCATTCTAGGAAAGGAGATAACAAGTTCACGTACATACGCAATATTAACAACTTTATTAGTCGCTTCGTCGGTTGAGACACAGAGACTGAAAGGGAGGAATTGCATTTGGCAAGCAACGGATTACTAATCCTGCTGCTATGTCGTCGCTACCGACGATATTAGCTGGTTGAAACGTCTATGCAATTATTGTCTTGTTTTTCCGTCTAATAATGACAGTCAACTCATTCACACAAGGCTCTATTCTCGTTACAACATTTACAAAGCAATTTACTTTTACGTTCTCGCTGAAGCTGACTGTCGCTTCGCATCGCAGCGTCACCACTCACATATTGACACTAGCGACCCTTCACTCTCCCACTATTTGAATATGAGAAACCTCATATATCCACATCGTCCACTCATCTCAAATATTAATAGCTGAAAAACAGTCTCAAATTAGGACAATTAGCTATCAGAGTGACAAAACACAAAATTGTTTGCAATACATTTGCCAATGGACCCTGAAAACAATTATTCTGATTTTATGGAAATCAAAAAGCGGTTCGTAGCCTATGTAATACAGACTCGGGACATGGCGAATTAAATTCCATGTTTAAATTCCAGAATAAATGATTAGAAAATGAGTGGGTGTAAAGGAGTGTACATAATGTTGTGTATTTTCTGGTATCCACTACAATATGATGGCATGTTATTTGAATATCTGAGTAATAGTACTCGGTAAAAGGACGAAGAATTTTATGGTGTCAATGAAATGCTCGAACTCATCCACACGCTTCGGAAAGTGGATTTGGAAATGCTCTCCTTTATTATTAGTTAGTACCTTAACTAACAATAACTTTCAATATGTGACCCAATATTACATAACCGCATAGTAAACACATTTCTAATAAAGCGTTGAACGTGTGGAAAGGGAAATTACGAGCAAGTCACATAAACCTGTGACACACACGCTATAGCCGAGCCTAGTGCTGGATGTAAAATAATACGAGGGAAGAATAGTTGGGTGGGAGGTTACGACGAAGAATATTCAAACATATAAGCAGGTGTTAGGCTAGTGTTTGACTATTCTGCCTCGGCATTTCCTATATTATGTTAGCTGCTTTCACACGGAGTGAAAATTTTATGCTTCGCTAAGGAAATAAGCTTCTACTCGGAACAATAAGTACTTGAATGTAGTCGTCTACATATTACAAATTCTCCTCCTTCAACCTAGTAAGTATGTATTCCAGTGGGAGAGAAAATTACTGGGCTACGCTCCACATAGATATATTGAATCAAAAAGCAATGCAGTATACGGCTCACACGCTAATAGTAATCATACTAATATAAAGAAGACTAGGACTCAGAACATATACATGAAAATAGGAACTGATCGTGAGTCAGTGAACAAAATTAAATTAAATTGAATTACACACAATATTACCACCCACTATATCTGGTGTTCTGTCTTCTTAGGTAAATACGGAGCTTTGTGACTTCGGAAAATATATACAAATAGCTGGGTTTCCTCTGCGTGCGGATGAATCGCGTAGGTAATATATAAATGGGAATCGAAAGTCTATATAGGGTTTGGATAACTAAATAGGTGATATTACGTATGAATATCATGTTTCATGGAAATGAAAACCAGTCGTGTTAAAGAAATGAAATGTTTGTTTGGTCTATTGGACAGTGATTCCTTGCCTTCCTTTCCTCGGCTTTCCCATTTCTATTTTCCCAGTGCGGCTGGAGTTGCCCTGCGGACTGCCCTGCTTCCTTGGCATGGTCAACAAAATGTTATTTGCGGTAAACTGGCTGGGGATGAGACACAAAGAATAAAAGTCAATTCATTCAGCTTAGAGTGAAGAGAGGAGAAGGGTTCAAAGATGTTAATTCAATAAAGAGACTGATGTATAGTTGGTGGAGGAGAGAGCGAGAGAGAAGTCTTAAAGTCGTAGCTTTACGTTCCTTCTCGATAAGCATAGACAGAAATAACACATAAAGAATGCCAGGTCAATAGATCCAGATGTCACTTGCTAATTAGATTAAATAGAACCAAGTTTTCCGTTTTGGTCTTTTATCATTTATGAAAGCGGGGATTACGGGTTTGGAGGGAGGGCTTCGTCTACAATCAAATACAGTCTATCAATCAGCTCCGTTTTACTGTATTTACTATTTGAGTTGGACTGGGTAATGGAGATTATTGCGAAATGCTCCTTGTCAAAGCCGTCATAGTCAAATATTGGGAAATGGGGTTTCAATATAAGTTCTGCCTAATTAAATTGCACGCTAATTGTGAACTGTCGTGCGGCATTTACAGAGTTATGAACAAGAGAGCAATCTATCTCTGTTCAGTAGCTGTAGCTAAAGACCTAAATACATAATAGAGTTAAATAAGAGACATGGCGAAGTTGAAATACATTGGGTTCACTCTGATTATCAGGAATTCACAGACACTCATCATAATAACGCTGCTAGTACAATGACATGAATAGATGCTTAGTGAATCCTGAATAATTCATGGGGAAATCAAAAGGACTTTTCCTATAATGTCTCAATTGCTTCATCATTCCCGAAAATCATACAGCCATCCTTAAGTGCTTCTTACTGGCTTAGCCATAAGGCTCTTTAGAGTTACTCTACGCATAAGTATGCTATTAAGGATAGAGATGTGAAGAGAGTCTTACCGAAGCAAGAGATGAGTGTTGAGAGAAGAAAGCGTATTACGGCTGGATGATTCGATGCTGGTTTGTTGGGGTGAAGTAAAGTTAAAGTCCTACGTGACAGGAGCAAATGAAAATTGTCGTGAATTTGTGAGAGAAGAAAAACACAGGGTTCAGTTTCACTTAAACGGGATTGTAATTGTTTATTCTTGTCCTGACTCCTCAGTCTACACAGAAATCCACTATAAAAGAGCTCTGAAGACAAATAAAACTTTATTTACTTCAGTGATACGTCTCTCATCGCCTTTACTGTTAAGTAGGACTGATGAGAGTCAATTGTAGAGCAATAATTATTAGGCGAGTAAAGTTTGCATTTCAGAGGAATCCTTAAAGGAGGATTTCCTATTTGCCAATTTATTTAGTATTCTTCGAGTGCACAACGTGCAGATCGACTCCACAAAGTAGATAAACAAAAGGGGCAGCCAGATGTAATCCAAAGTCAATGATGATAGTGTGTAGAAGTAGCGTAAAAGTCTGTAGAGTACAACAGGAGGAGGCTAGTTAGTGAACAGAGCCAGTAGCTACGCAATTGTGTGCAACTGTAAACAAGTATAACTAAATAAGTTAGTAGTGCTTCGTATGTTTTGATAATTTTTAGATGTAGAGGGAGGCGAGCGTAGTGTAGGAGAGTCAGTGAGGAAAAAGTCAAATGGACAAGGACACGTATAAAAACCAGAGTCAATCTATTTCCTAAGCAGACAAGGGCATTGTAAGAAAGATGCACTAGTTGTACATATCAGTATCAGTCAGATAAAAACAGTCGGAACTAGTCCGTAGCTAAAAATATATTTATTTGAGTCTCGGAAGCAGAACATGAAAATTATACGAGTGTTAAAGTTAAATCGGATTGATAGCTGTTATTTGGGAGGCGAGAGAGGGAAACCAACAGCCTTTTTATTTACGTAGGTAGCTTCTTCTTTTTCGAATGCAGGGAGTGAGGATGAGCTCTGTTGTTGTTCCTCTTGAAGACACTGCCTCAATATTTTCAGAAGAATTGTTGCTTTCAACTAAATGAAACAATTTCGAGAGTCTGTGTTGGTGGGGAGTGAAACTTGAGATGAGTTCTGGCGTCTGCACAGAGAAAGAAGACGTAAACACAGAGATAGCCAATATTCTGATTTGAGGAGAGAGAAAGATTTGCGAGGAATTTAGATATTTCGCTGGACTAAGTAGTAAGAGAGTGGGAGGCTGCGTTGTTGCTGTACAAGTTGAGGAGATAAGGAGGAGAAAGGTAAGTAGTTATTTTATTAGTACGGTCAGATGAGTACACCTGAGTAGATGCAATTATCTTCTGCGAGACTAGTCAAATTTGTGAGGGCAGAGATGTTGTTGGCTATAGAAGCTGACGTGATGCGTGATGTAATGATGAGATGAGTCTTCCTTCCCTGATCTTCCGTTCACAAATGCAAGAGATGACTTGCGGGCAAGGAGAGCAAAGGTGGACTGTGTGAGACTGTCCGTCCGTCCTTCCTTCGGATCCGAGCCAGTTGAGCTCTGAACTACTCACAACACCCGACACACCAACTTAGCTCAACTAACGCAACAACCAGAAAGACTCAGCCAGCGAACCCAATCCGAGATTCTCTCTCTCTCTCTCTTCCTTTCCTTCCATGAAAAGACTGTTCTCGGCTACACACAGTGGATTTCCCTTGTTCTGCACGGAGAGATGAGGAAATATTCGGAGCAGTGGCTGCTGCATGTGAGGAGACTGTCGGAGGAAAGCTGGCTACTCCGACTCCACTGCCTGCCGTCCCTTTCTTTCGGTGTCTGTGGAGAACGGGAGTTTTGTAATGATAGGAACTGGCAGAGCTTTCTTCCATGCATGTGTGCAGCGTGTTGGATTTGGAGACTGCCTGCTTGGTGTTATGTTGGTCGAACTAGAACTGGAGCACTCTCTCTCTCTCTCTCTGGCTCGAGTGGAGTAAAATATAGAATGCATTGAATAGAATAGAGGCGTCTAGTGCCATAATATTTGACAGAGCTCTAGTCTCCTAGTTTTCTCCTAATATTATCTGTAGTGTGGAGCTGGGACTTTTTCCTTCCCTTCTCCTCCTGCATATTAGTCGTTAGGTGCTGGAGCAGTCTCATCCTACTCCAGTTTGCGAGAGAAACTGAGTGAGTGTCTCTCGCTGTGTCTCTGTGTCCGTGTACGTTGGCAGAGGAGAGTGAGCCACCACGGTTCTTAGTGATACTTTCTCTACCTCTTCTCTTTCGAGTGCAGGGCCTGAGTAGCTACATTCATCTTTCATGGAAAGCTAAGCTTCCAAATGCTTACACTTTCACAACCCACTTGTCTTTACTTACTCTATTATAAGTACCTACTAGTATTCCATTACATTGCATTACAACTTTGAATTGGGACGAAACGTTTTTCGATGGTTATTATCTTTCTAGTTTCTAAGTGGGATGTGTACGTAATGTAAGCTCCTAAGTACAAATCTAGAATTACTGACATTTCTACTCTCTCTCTCTCTGTCTGCCTCGAAACTCAATAATGTTTCCCTCACTGATTACCAGATAGAATGAGTCTAGTCGAGAGGACGAAATTCAAGGATCACCTCCAGGATATACTATCCTCTTCATACATACCACTTTTAATGTGTAGGTATTTGCTTTTTACTCAATTACACTACAAGTCCCTAATTTATTCTGGATACTCAATTAATGCATCTTGTGGACAACATCCAAAATTGCTAATGTTCATGATGAAATGCCTAGAAGAGCCAATTGTGCCATTTTTCAAGCACCACTGTCAATAAATGCTCGTGGAAGAGAAAACAGTGGGAAATGGGAAAATTAGAAACCTTGAGCTATTGCAGTCGACTCTCTTCTCTTGCCTATTCAACTATTTATGTTTCTTCGGTCACATACGTTTCTGTGTATTTGTATTCATTTTGCAGGAATACATGGTGAAATCTTTGTATAAATATCGAAAGAAAACAAGACGAGACGGGAAATAAGATATTCAAGGGAAGGGCAAGGAGATGTAACCAACCAAGACTCATCACGTCAGCAATAACCACAGCTTGTCGTATTAGAAAATCTAGCCTTTTAGATCCCCTACTTCTCCATTGTATACTCGCTAGATTTCTATTTACTGTAAATATTTAAAAGGATGCTATGAAGTCAAGGGATTCCAATGAGACGATGTTATAGTATTTATGCTTACAACTACAATTCGTGAATTATAGAGCGTGGACTTCCAAATAAAAACCAGTAATGCATTAATACATTACTTTATTAAACACATAATATCATTCAAGTCAGTTCTGAGTTCTGATCAGTCTCATCGTTGTCCAGAGTAGGAGCTACTGCAGCCAACTGACAAATGCCCCGAAATACAGTACTGATTTTCATGGTTAAACATAAATGTTTATGTGAGTGTGCCTACCGGACTTAGCATTACAGAACTGTGTACATAATATAATATTTATTCTAGCGCATAGTGGAGGCATTTGGAGGGCACAGAAGTTCAATCGAATTTCACAAGTGGCTAACATCCACTGCACTAATATATTTATGTAAATACAAAACGGAGAAAGCTCTGCATAGCTAAAGCACTGCATTTCTACATGCAATCTTCCTCAGCTTTCCTTTAGTAGATAATTAAATTTTTGTTACTTGAATGAAATTGCTTTTATTAAAAGTTTTAATCTGCCGACCCAACTGGCTCTCCTGTAAAGTGTCTGGCAAGGCACTTACTACTTCAACCTATCACCCTTAAATAAATTTCAGTAATGTGATTCACTCCCAAATTAAATACTTATCTACCAACCGTGCCTAGCTCTATTTACTGCAATAATATACAGTTCTCTAGCTAATCTTCTCCGACCACCCTATCGGTATATCTCCTGTCAAGAAGATATATTTTAAAAGCTACTCTTTATAGAATTAGTTTACTACGGCGTCCAGATTGGCATGTATGAATTGCCTTTGGGAAACGCCAACTTTCAAATCTCTCCTTATAAAACTCTAGTCACTGGCTGTGGCTACACACACTTTCTCCAGATATCATTTTTAAGAAAATTGAATTTAAAAATAACTGCGCGCAAAAATATATATCAACCTTGTTTCTTTTAACCACTTTAAATCATAAGAC